>LR812532.1:28051525-28101525 GCA_903798195.1 Danio kyathit
AGGTCTGTAAATCATTCATCAAATTGTTCATTTTAGAAGACATTTTCAGTGAAAAAAAAAAGATTTAAAGTTTTTAAATAAAATGAGCTTGACAGATTTTGACAACGAGTTCAACATTTTTGTATGTAATGACTCAAGTAATGAAATGAGGACTATTAGTTTTATATGGTATGACTATTCAGCAGACACAAGTTTAGTTAATTTTGACTGACATGACAAAAGCAATTGATAATGTTATAAACAGCAGAGAGTTGTATGAAAGCAATTGATGCATGTCCAAAAGCATTTGCAATTTGCTGGAAAGAATGAGAAACTGCTACTATGATGTGCACAAATGACTAATTGTTTTGAGAAATGCATTAACTGTTGTGCAAATGTAAATAGTGTTGTGAGAAATGCACCAAAGCGACTGAGAAAAACTGTAACACGGTCACCAGTTAAACCGTAACACCGGTCACCTTATCTGTGCTGCTCTGCTAGCAGCAAATATTTATAACTGATGCAAGTTGCAGCTCTATCCCCGGGAAGACAACAGCAGTCTGGAGCCAAGAAGAGGAAAAAAGTGCAAGATGGATCGCGTACATCATTTTCAGGTAACTTCCATGAATCTGTAAAGCATATTTTTGCTTGTTCCCTAGTGAGGCTAACGTTTAAACTTCGCCACAACTGCATCAAATCTGCCTTATTTGTTGTTGTTTACGTTCAGTTTCTTGCTTTGCGGCTCTGCATTGTGCTGTAAAACTACGACAGGACATGTTTTATGACTTTTCGCATTTGCCCCTCTTCCCCATGTTGCTGATAAATACACAAACTCAATTATTTTATTAACTTGTGCAATACTTTACAATTCTGTTTGCACACCAGCTACATACACACGCACTGCACAATTATTTCAGTGTATGTATTATTTATTATTATATAGTTATTATATTATGTTATATAATTATATATTATAGAATTATTTGCAGTTGTTTATTGTTTTGTCTATTTCTACACATTTCTTATTGCTGCTGTTGTTATTGCTTGTATCACTGCAATGATAATAAAGTCTCTTTAGTCTTTACATCGGTGGATTTGTGTGTTTTAGGCCGGTTTTTCATTTTTGTACATTACTATATGAAATAACAAAACTGACTCATTCTGTAATTTCTGAAAGATCAATAATATAAAATCTAATATTATATAAAAGCATGCTAATCTAATATAATATAAAAGCATGAATTCATTAATGATTATTTTTTCTTAATATTAAGTTTTTGTTAAAAATTCACTAATTTTAATTCACTTTTTAATTCTTAAAAACCACAAATGTCTTTGATTTATACTAACAGTGAGGTTCAGTGTTTGTCACCATAGATTATAGTGCAAGTTGAATCCACATGTTGGTTTTAGTTTAGACAAATTATGAAGAGTGCTTGACTAGCTCATTGTTTTAATGGTATGTCATGAGTTTTTCTCTAAATGACTAATTTCTTCTGTATTGTACATGGAGGTTCAATGCTGAAAATTGTCACAAAAGAAGATGAGGTGGAATGACCAGCACTGCTCCAGAGGCACCAGCAGCTGCACAGGTAGAGACAGGATGCAGCCCTGAGGACCGTCCATCTCTACAGGTACAGAGAGGGTTTTATTCCTTACCTTTTGTAAAGTTTGAAATTGGGAATGCTTCTGCAGAAGACATGTCAGTGTTAACTTTGATGTAAACTGTTATTTTGTAATGTAAATATTTGAATGTTTAAGTATAATTTTGAGTGTTTAAATGCATATTTATGTATATAAAGAAATAAATACATGTTTAAATACATATGTTTGTGTTAAATAATGGTATATACTACAACTTTAACATGTAATAAATATGCAATTTACAAATTTTTATACTAATATTTTAGTTTAGAAAACCCACTTTTATAACAATTCTTTGGTTCTTGTATAGGATACTAGTTTGAGTTAATTTTGGTTTATGCCTACATTTTTACATGCTTCTCCCCATGTTATATTTTACATACTTCTTTCTTATACCTAACCATAACAAAATGCTGTGTTTGTTCTGTTGCAGCTTATTTTGGTTTATGCCTATATTTTTACATATATGCTGCTCCTAATGTTTCAGATCATTATTTCATACTATTCATTCATTCATTTTCTTGTCAGCTTTGTCCCTTGCGGGGTCGCCACAGCGGAATGAACCGCCAACTTATCCAGCACAATTTTACGCAGCGGATGCCCTTCCAGCCGCAACCCATCTCTGGGAACTTCCACACACACATTCACACTCATACACTATGGACAATTTAGCTTACCCAATTCACCTGTACTGCATGTCTTTGGACTGTGGGGGAAACCGGAGCACCCGGAGGAAACCCACGCGAACCCAGGGAGAACATGCAAACTCCACACAGAAACGCCAACTGACCCAGCCCAGCCGAGGTTCGAACCTGCGACCCAGCGACGTTCTTGCTGTGAGGCAACAGCACTACCTACTGCGCCACTGGGTTGCCTTATTTCATACTATACTAAATCATATTAAGATACTCTGTGTGTGTGTTTTCTGTTGCAGCTTACAGTTCGTTCAAGTGTTGCCAATCTCTTGGAGGCCATTTCACCTTTTTCAACCATTTAGGCAATGTAAGATTAAAACAGTTTTGAACTGAAAGCCAGCTAACTTGTTAAATAATGGTATATACTACAACTTTCAACATGTCTTAAATGTGCAATTGAAAAAGATTCATACCAATATTTTAGTTTAGAAAACCCACTTTTATCACAATACTTTGTTTCTGGTATAGGATACTAGTTTGAGTTTATTTTGGTTTATGCCTACATTTTTACATGCTTCTTAGGTTTGTCACAATAATCATTATATAGACTTATCACACAACACATAGACATGACCTCAATAATAATTGATGATGCAATATATATCACACATATATAAAAACAATTCTAGCAACATTTTTGTTGATTGTGCAGCAGTCTTTTCTACTGGAGGTGTCAGTGTCATTATGGTTAAAAAAACACTATAGTTTTACTATAAATTACTATAGTATATTTTTATGTGGGTGTCTGCCAACTGAAAATAGATCTGCTAACAGATATCGCAGCCTCTGTTACTTTTTACCTCGCACTTTTTTGTTAACATTTGTTGTTTATTTGTTTACGATATATGTTTTCACATTCTGATTCCAATTCCTGATTATTGAATAATTAAAATGACTATAATTAAATAAAACATTCTTAAGAATAAAATAGTAAGTGTATATATATATATGTATATATATATGTATATATATGTATATATGTATATATATATATATATGTATATATATATATGTATATATATGTATATATATATATATATATATATATATATATATATATACACACACATGTATTGTTATTGTCATATAATGAGTGGCATAAAATGGCAATATATTGTTTATCGCAATATATTTTGGTGCAATATATTGTACAACAAAAAATAGATATCGTGACAGGCCTAATGTTTCTCTCCATGTTATGTTTTACATAATTCATTCTTATCAGTCTAAATCCTATTGAAATTCTGTGTGTGTTCTGTAGCAGCTTATTTTGGTTTATGCCTACATTTTTACATATATGCTGCTCCTCCCTAAGTAATGTTTAACATTATTTCATGTCATACAAAATTAAATTAAGATACTCTATGCATGTGTTTTCTGTTGCAGCTTGGAATCATCTTGGTATTTCAACTGCTAGAGTAAAGTAAGTTTTAATAGTTTTAAGCTTAAAGACACAAGTTTTGGTTCTTTTCCACAACTTACTGGTTGTAATCTATGCGTTTTACTGTTAATGGTATTTATTTTTTTACCTTTTGAATGTCAGTCTTAGGAGTGAAAAAACACATACTGTGTTAATAGGGTATATGCGGAGCTAGTGTTTCTTTCCATACTGATAAACTTCCGGTGAACGGTTAATGTGACTTTTTTCCATTTTATTCTGTTCCTTTTACAGCATAAATGTTACAATGTAATTAAAATACAATCAGTTAAATAGACTTTGGCATTCATTTAGTTGTTCAAGCGTAAAACACAAAAAGCATTTTACTTGCACGTGCCCGTCAGGATTAGCAGGCTAGCGCAGAAGCACCATTGAATATACTGGGGTAAAGTAAATGTTCATATTTTAAAGACATGGCAGGGAAATTTAATTCAGTGCTAAAAAAGACAAGAAAGCAGTGACAGAAGAATATTTTATATATATATATTATATGTATTGATTTTTCTGCTGCAACACGAGTTAGTCAAGCTCTCCTGTAATATTTTGATTTTGTTATAAGAGATCATGTGATTATAAAAATGTGTGCGAATGGATAAACAATCTTAAATGTTGTTTTGGTCATTCTAAAACGCCTTAACCGTTTCAGTATTAGTGTTATTATATAAATAATGACCTCCAGAATCAACAGCGTCTGTGCTCCGCGTCTGACATCTTCAAACGCCACAGCGAGTTCACTGCGTGTCAGGATTGCCTTCTGAGGCGCAAGTTATTTATTAGGTCAAAATTGACGCAGCTTCTGTGTGATAAATGTGTGTAACCGGACGACTTTGTGATCTCACTAGCCCGGATGTATTTTTTTGTAGTCCCCAAACTTCATTCACTTTACGCTTTGCTAAGCTAAAAAAGCCAATGTCTCATTTTGCATTGAACTTTGAGCGTCTTACATTTAGAGATGTTGTTTATGTTCACACAGCTACATTACACATCAACTAAAGTTTAAAATATATCATAGTGGACCAGCCCTTTAAAGAAAATCTGCTTGTGTGTTACAGGTGCTGTGAGAAAGAACCATAGCTGTTTCTCAATATGCGTTCTTTCAGCGGTCTTGCGTCCTCGTGTAACGTCATCATCAGCTGCCAAAGTTCAGTTCCAATACTCAAGACCGCAAGAGCAGAGGACGCGTGAAACTTCCCGGATGTGTTCTTGATATGGAGAACGCACCGATGCAGACTTGAGCGCCAATCTCACTCTAGAAGTCCCAGAAGTCATTGCGACTGGAGGTGGGAAGCGCAGCATTTTATTTAGATTTATTATTAAAGTTCAGAGAGATCACTTATTTACCTCAGGAGTTTCCCTAAATGAAACGGTGAATATAAACATTACCATGGACATCTTATTAAAGGAATAAACATTAAGGCTGTATGTTTGCTGAAATGTGTATTAAAATCTGTTTTATTTGTATTGTGCAACATTTATAATATTTTTATGCAGAGAATATATTTTGAAAAGGGGAAACAATAAATCGTTGTATGATTGCTGTAATGTTTAAATAATTTTCCATTTAAAATGCGTGAAGGTCATGTGACCATCAGGAAGAACACAGCATCTAATTTCTAACAGGACGCGTTCTCTGTTCTCGCGGTCTCTCGAGTTAATTCTTCCGTGGACACCTGGCAAGACCGGTCTCCACAAGAACGCAAGTCCATTCTCTGCGTTCTTGGAATTGAGAAACAGCCCATGTCTCCCATGCCGCCACTGATGATGTCATTGTTAAACATGTGATACGGTGGTTCAACCTAGCAGCAGACAGGAGAAGCTCAAGGAGTCGCCCCACTATCAGTACCTTGACTCAACAGTGAACTCTTTGAAATGTTCATTTAAAATAGTAACATTCTGTTCAGCAAAGAGTCTATAATTAATTCTGTTTTGATTCTCTTTTTACTCTTTTTCATGTTGTAAAATGCTTTAATGAAGTAAAACAAAGTTAAGGGTACAATTTTTTCGTTGTGTTTTTTTTGTTCTGGTCAGTGTATACATAATACAACTTTGAAAATAGTTAATTACTGTACATATATTTACACTATTTAATAAACTGTTTTTATATTTTTTTTGTGATTGGCTAAAAGGATTAATTTAGAATGAGATGTTTTGAGTGATTAAGGCAGACATTTTAAATATGCAAGCTTTTATTGAGCAATGTTGTTCCATAGATTTTAGATATTTCTTTAGATAGTTTTGCCCAGATTAGTTTTGATTTAGGAAACTCAAGGTGTCAGCACTGAATTATCTACTAATGAACGGGTCTGGATCAGATCTGGATAAGCTACCTCATCAATGGGTCCGGGTCCAGATCGGATCCGGGCCGGATGAGCTACTCTATCAGCGAGTCTGGATCGGATCCGGGCCGGATGAGCTATTCTATCAGCGGGTCCAGATCGGATCCGGGCCGAATGAGCTATTCTATCAGCGGGTCCGGATCGGGTCCGGGCCGGATGAACAGCTTATTAGCGGATACGGGTAGAGTCTGGTACGGGTCCGGTTCGGATCCGGAATCCTTATCCGTTCCGGATCCGTTGCGCTGTGCAAGTGGACTCCATTACGGACCCGTTTTGCGGATCCGTTCCAGATCATGTAATACCTCCGGCGCGGATCCGTTCCGGAGTCATTTTGCTATCTGGGATATATGTTTCCGACATATATGTGACATATATGTTTCCGACATGTTTCTGACAAACATGTGGACTTATATGTTTCTGGCATATATGTGGACATATATGTTTCTGACAAACCTGTGGACTTGTATGTTTCTGGTATATATGTGACATATATGTTTCTGACATATATGTTACATATATGTTTCTGACATATATGTGACATTTATGTTTTTGACAAACATGTGGACTTATATGTATCTGGTATATATGTGACATGTTTCTGGCATATATGTGGACATATATGTTTCTGGCATATATGTGGACATATATGTTTCTGACATATATGTCACATATATGTCTCTGACATACATGTCACATATATGTCTCTGACATATATGTGACATATATGTTTCTGACATATATGTGACATTTATGTTTCTGACAAACATGTGGACTTATATGTTTCTGGTATATATGTGACATATATGTTTCTGAATTATATGTGACATTTATGTTTCTGACAAACATGTGAACTTATATGTATCTGGTATATATGTGACATATATGTTTCTGACATTTATGTGACATAAGTTTCTGGCATATATGTGGACATATATGTTTCTGGCATATATGTGACATATGTTTCTGACATATATGTGACATATGTTTCTGACATATATGTGACATATGTTTCTGGCATATATGGACGTGTGTTACTGGCATATATGGCACATGTGTGTTACTGGCATATATGGGACATATGTGTTTCTGGCATCTATGTGGACATATGTTTTTCTGACATATATGTGGACATGTGTGTTACTGGCATATATGGGACATGTGTGTTTCTGGCATATATGTGGACGTGTGTTTCTGACATATAAGTGGACATGTGTGTTTCTGACATATATGTGGACATGTGTGTTTCTCATAAATATGTGGACATGTGCGTTTCTGGCATATATGGGACATATATGTTTCTGACATATATGTGACATTTATGTTTTTGACAAACATGTGGACTTATATGTATCTGGTATATATGTGACATGTTTCTGGCATATATGTGGACATATATGTTTCTGGCATATATGTGGACATATATGTTTCTGACATATATGTCACATATATGTCTCTGACATACATGTCACATATATGTCTCTGACATATATGTGACATATATGTTTCTGACATATATGTGACATATATGTTTCTGACAAACATGTGGACTTATATGTTTCTGGTATATATGTGGACATATATGTTTCTGACATATATGTGACATTTATGTTTCTGACAAACATGTGAACTTATATGTATCTGGTATATTTGTGACATATATGTTTCTGACATTTATGTGACATAAGTTTCTGGCATATATGTGGACATATATGTTTCTGGCATATATGTGGACATATATGTTTCTGGCATATATGTGACATATGTTTCTGACATATATGTGACATATGTTTCTGACATATATGTGACATATGTTTCTGGCATATATGGACGTGTGTTACTGGCATATATGGCACATGTGTGTTACTGGCATATATGGGACATATGTGTTTCTGGCATCTATGTGGACATATGTTTTTCTGACATATATGTGGACATGTGTGTTACTGGCATATATGGGACATGTGTGTTTCTGGCATATATGTGGACATGTGTGTTTCTGACATATAAGTGGACATGTGTGTTTCTGACATATATGTGGACATGTGTGTTTCTTATAAATATGTGGACATGTGCGTTTCTGGCATATATGGGACATATGTGTTTCTGGCATATATGGACATATGTGTTTCTGTTATATATATGGACATTTGTGTTTCTGGGATATATGTGGACATTTGTGTTTCGGATTTTATGGGCCATCCTTCGGCCGGTATGTAAGACCGCTCCCCTCCCGCCGAACCATCCACATCCACTGCTTGTCGTCGAGAGCGCCCGTCTACGAGTGCTGCTTCGCCCCCGCCTGCACCTCCGGCCAGCGGCAGCGCCGAGCACTGCGCAGGCAAACAGCGCTCCCCGTCCCAGGGTGCCGTTAAGTCCGGTTAACAGACCGCGAAAGCGCTCCCGAGACGGGCCATCCGGAGAAGAGGGAACTTGCTCTCTCCCCGGTGGGGGGCAGGGCTCCTCAGAGAGAGCATCTTTCCCTTCCCCGGATGTGACAGCCCGAATACTGCCAGTCTGGGAAGCGATAAAAAGCCTTCCAGCTCGCAAGATCGGCGCACTTCGCCAGTGGCTTACGAGGTCTGGGAGGACGGTCTCCTTTCTCTCACACCTCCAGCCCTCCCCTCCGGAGTCTGGGTGCGAGGTGAGAGTGAATCTCTCGCCTCCAGCTCGTCCGCGGGACCCCAGCGCTCCCCGGATCAGCACTCCCACTACGCGCTGCCTCACTGCTGGTACGTCAGAGATTGTAGCGATGCAGTCATTAGAGAGGGTTCTGCCTGCCTGGTTAGCGCAGCCCAGCCCTTTGCGGTGGCTCATACGCATGATCAGTCTCGGCTACGCGATTCGATTCACGAAACGGCCTCCCAAGTTCACGGGGGTGTATGTCACCAGCCCCACCCCTGTCTTGCGAGAGAAGATTGCTGTCCTCCTCGCGAAGGATGCAATCTAACCGATCCCTCCAGCCGAGATGGAGAGCGGGTTTACAGCCTGTTCTTCATCGTACCCATAAGAACGGTGGGTTACGGCCAATCCTAGATCTGCGCGTTTTGAACCGCTGTCAAAAGCGCAGAAGCGCATCCTCCGGTGCGTTCGTCCTCGGGATTGGTCTGCAGCAATAGACCTGAAGGACGCGTACTTCATGTCTCCATGCTCAACGCCACTGTCAGTTTTCTGCAGTTTCGTCGAGCGAGCCTGGCCGTACAAGTCCTCCCCTTCGGGCTCTCTCTGTATCCGCGGGTCTTCACCAAGCTCGCGGAGGGTGCCCTAGCGCCCCTTCGGCTCCCGGGCATCCGCATACTCAATTATCTCAGCGACTCGCTGTTTTTAGCCCTCTCGCGGGAGCAATTGACTATGCACAGGGACAAGGTGCTCCAGCACCTTCACCTATTGGGGTTTCAGGTCAACCGAGAAAAGAGCAAACTCGCCCCCGTGCAGAGGATCTCTTTTCTCGGGTTGGAGCTGGACTCGGTCACCATGACAGAGCGCCTCTCCGGAGAGCGCGCTTAGCTAATGCTGAAATGTCTGAGAGAGTTTTACAGCAAAATAATGGTCCCACTGAAATCTTTCAGAGGCTCCTTGGGCATATGGCATCTGCAGGCGCTGTACGCCGCTCGGATAACTCCATATGAGACCACTTCAGCACTGGCTTACGATCGAGTCCCAAGACGCACATGGCACGCAGGCACACACCGAGTGACTGTCACTGCGCGGGTGTCGCCGCGCCCTCAGCCCCTGGAACGACCCCTCATTCCTACAGGCCTGAGTGCCTCTAGGACAGGCGTCCAGACATATTGTCGTTTTGACAGATGCTTCCAGCACTGGCTGGGGGGCCGTGTGTTGCGGGCATGCAGCTGAAAAAACCCAGTTGCATTGGCATATCAATCGCCTAGAGCTGTTGGCAGTGTTCCTCGCTCTCCGCTGTTTTTACCGGTGCTGGAGCGACAACACGTGCTGGTCAGGATGGACAGTACGGCGGCGATGGCGTATATCAACCGTATGGGGGGTATCTGCTCTCGCCGCATGTCTCAGCTCGCTCGCCGTCTGCTCCCTCGGAGTCATACACGGCGCAATCGCTGCATTCCATTTTTCCCCACCGAGCTCAACCGTGCAGCCCATTCGCTCTCACGGCAGTTTCGCCTGGGAAAATGGAGACTCCACCCCCGACAGGCCAGCTGTTCTGGACTGCGCCTTTCTCTCTCTAACTCAGAGATTTGTGCGCTCTCGCTTGAGTTCCCCACTTGGTGAACCCTGCAAAGTCCACTGGCTACACAGCTGGCCCTAGGGCGTGCTTAATATGCATTTCTCCGGTGAGCCTACTCGCACAGATACTGTGTGAAGTCAGGGAGGTCAAGGAACAACTCTCGTATTGCACCTCTTTGGCTCAATCGGACCTGCTTTCAACTCTCCTCGTGATGGCCCCTCCCTGGCACATCCCCTGGAAACAGGGGACAGGCACCGTTTGGCACCCGCGCCCAGATCTATGCCTCACGTACGGTTCATAGATGGAGCGCGGAGGACTTAGGTGACCTACCGATTAGGTGGTTAACACTGTCACTCAGGCTGAGCACCCTCTACGAGGCATGCCCACGCCCTTAAGTGGAGTCTATTTGCTGTGTGGTTACCTTTTTCCCCGAGAAGGAAACCCCGAAAATGCCAGATCAGAGTGATTCTATCCTCCTTCAGTTAACTGGAGCTAAGGCTGTCCCCTCCGCTCTGAGGGGTTGGCGTTATGATCATCCCCGCACTAAGGATGCGGCGATGGTGGCGCGCTGGGAGGTATCGTCTCATCATCCAGTTCCCAGAGGCGTGAGACATGAATATTAATTCTTCCTGTTTCCCTTCTCATACCCACTTGGAGATCTCTCTTAGGAGAGGTCTGCTCGATCACTCGACTCAGTATCTTAAGATTCTGTCTAGGTAGACAGCTCTGCTGGTCGCGTTCGCATCGGCCAAATGGGTGGGTATCTGGAGGCATTTTCAGTCAGCGAAATGTGCCAGCGTTTCGGGCCGGTCCACTCTCACGTTACCTGAGACCCCGCCCCACCTAGGTGCCCTAGGTTCCTACAGCCTTATTTCAGATTACAGCGTTTCTTTCAGCTATGTAGTGAACCTGCAAGTGCTGCCCACGGAGGAGGCAGACACAGCCCCTTTATTTGCTGTGTCCTTTACACTTTGTGTATTATACGGACCGTACTCAGCTCTTTATCTGTTACGGTGATCGGCAGAAGGTTTTCAGATATGTGGACATATATGTTTCTGGCATATGGGACATAAACGTTTCTGACATATATGTGGACATTTACGTTTCTGGCATATATGTTTCGGAAATATATGGGACATATATGTTTCTGACATGTATGTGGACATGTATGTTTCTGACATGTGGACATACATGTTTCTGGCATGTATGTGGACATGTATGTTTCTGACATATATAAGACATGTGTGTTTTACATATATGGACATATATGTTTCTGACATATATGGGACATATATGTTTCTGGAATATATATATAAAGATAGATAGATAGATAGATAGATAGATAGATAGATAGATAGATAGATAGATAGATAGATAGATATGTGGACATATACAGTTGAAGTCAGATTAAATAGACCCCCTTTGATTTTTGTTTCTTTTTTAAATATTTCCCAAATTATGTTTAACAGAGCAAGGAAATTTTCAAAGTATGTCTGATTATATTTTTTCTTCTGAAGAAAGACTTTCCTTGCTTTGTTTTATTTTGGCTAAAATAAAAGCAGTTTTTATTTTTTTAAAAACCATTTTAAGGTCAAAATTATTAGCCCTTTTAAGCTATATTTTTTGATTGTCTACAGAACAAGCCATCGTTATACAATAACTTGCCTAATTACCCTAACCTGGGGTGCGTTTCCCAAAACCATCGTTAGCCAACTAAGGTCGCAAGTTCCGTCGTTACAAACATAGTTCTTTGATTTGCTGTTTCCCAAATCCATCGCTCCAACGAACATTCGCAAACTGCGTCGCAAACTTGAGCCCTTGAAACGACACCTCTGGAGCTGTAGTTAAAAGCATAGTTCCTGGCTGTGTGCTATTCCCACTTATCCCCCCTATGCCCCATTCATTTAGAACATTCTAACATTCAAAGTTGGAATTATTAAAAATAAAAAAGCATTAAGGTCATCTCTCTTAGGTGTAATTTGCTTTCAAAGTATTTTTACAGTTCAGTTTTAGCAATCTTCATGTTTACAATTGTGCTCCCTTCGTGGTGCACTTTGAAAACATTGATATCATTTTGAACACAGCCTCATGGCAAAAACTATAGGTATATTTAAAAGCGGAAATTATGTTACGTCTCCAAAGCTTGTGAAAATAAAAAACATAGCGTACGTTAATTCTTTTATTTTATAGTGGGTTATTTATTAAGTATCTCTACTGTATATGACATGGGTCTGTTGGTTAGAACTTTCTGCTGTGGTTTGCATGTGTCAAATTGTAATTTTTTAAAAATAAATAAACAATATCCTAAATAATAATCATCATCATCATCATCATTAACATTATTATTAAAGTAAATATATTTATAATAAATTGTCTCATTATTTATTTATTTATATGATTTATATATGATATTAGAATAGTGTTAGCTTTTGTAAGTGATTTTATGTTTTAGAATAGAATATGTAATGTTCAACTTCTCAATAATATTAGTAAAGCAAACATTGGCCCTATATGAGCCATTTACATTTATTTTATTTTATATGGAAAGCGAGAGGATGTTTTTACCAAAACTAATATTGGATTTTATTTTAAGTGTGTGTTTGTGTAAAACAATATAATTTGCACAAAGAAATTATGGGGTTGTTCTCTAAAGAAGTTACTCCACCCCGTTTAGAGCATCATTATGGGCGTTTTACGTTATAACTAACGTGGTTCAAGCGATGGATCTGCGACAGAGGGGTTTTGGGAAACACTCGTCACTACATCGTTTTTTTGCCAAACAATGCATCGCACTATGATAGTTCAGCCGCGAGTTACGTCGTTGTTTGGGAAACGCACCCCTGCCTAGTTAGCCTAATTAACTTAGTTAACCTAGGAAACATATATGTTTCTGACATATATGGGACATATACGTGTTTTACATATATGGACCTATATTTTTCTGGCATACAGTTGAAGTCAGAATTATTAGCCCCCCTGAATTATTAGCCGCCCGGTTTATCGGTTTATTTTTTCCCCCAATTTCTGTTTAATGGAAAGAATTGTTTTAACACATTTCTAAGCATAATAGTTTCAATATCTCATTTCTAATAACTGATTTATTTTATGTTTGCCATGATGAAAGTGTATAATATTTTACTAGATATTTTTCAAGACACTTCTATACAGCTTAAAGTGAAATGTAATGGCTTAAGTAGGTTAATAAGGTTAACTAGGCAGGTTAGGGTAATTGGGCAAGTTACTGCATAACAATGGTTTGTTTTGTAGACAGTCGAAAAACAAAATAGCTTAAATGGGCTAATAATTTTGACCTTAAAATGGGTCATAAAAAATGTAGCTTTTATTCTAGCCGAAATAAAAATAAATAAGACTTTCTCACGAAGAAAAAATATTATCAGACATACTGTGAAAATGTCCTTGCTCTGTTAAACATAAATTGGGAAATATTTTAAAAAGAAAAAAAATTAAAAGGGGGGCTAATAATTCTGACTTCAACTGTATATGGGGATATATATGTTTTTGGCATATATGGGACATACATGTGCTATAATGTGGCGAACATATATGTTTCATATATTGAACATATACATTTCTGACATATATGGGACATATATGTCTCTGCCATATATGTTTCTGACATATATGGGACATGTATCTGGCATATATGTGAACATATATCTTTCTGACATATATGTGGACATATGTGTTTTACATATAGAGACATACAGTATATGTTTCTGACATATATGGGACATATATGTTTCTGACATATATGGGACATATATGTTTCTGTCATATATGGGACATATGTGTTTCTTACATATGTGGGACATATGTTTCTGACATATATGTGGACATATATGTTTCTGACATATATAAGACCGATGTGTTTTACATATATGAACATATATTGTCACCTTAGAATTTTAAGGTTCTATCTGACATTTTTGTCAAAATTGAGCTATTGACATATTCTTATTAAGTGACAACTTATTATGGGACTTTTTTTTGTTTACATTTTTAGACGTTTTCAAGAGTTCACACTTAGCTGATGATCAATAAAGCGTAATTGGCATGCTGTCCCGGGAGAGAGCCCTGAGCTCGTATATCCTCGAGCCCGGGGCTCCCTCCCATTAGAAGGGCGAGAGGGGAGTTCGAGCTCAGGAAGGTCTCGAGAACTCCCCCGCTTATCGCCGTGTGAAAAGTGTAAACTAAGGTTGTCTTAGGTAATAATTTGGTTTAGTCGATTGGCTATGGTGTATGTTTTTGGACGATGGGAGGAAACCGGGGAACCCGGGGGAAACCCACGCAAACATGGGGAGAACATGAAAACTCAGCACAGAAGCGCTAACCGGCTCAATGGGAGGTTGAATTGGCAGCGTTCTTGCTGTGAGGCAACAGTGCTAGTCACTGGGCCGCCGTGTCGCCCCTATAGGAATGGGTGGAAGTAGGGGTGGAAGGGTGGGGAACTTCGAGACGAAGATAACTGGAGTGAAATCTCTGGTTATTTATAGTGTGTCCGTAATCATCTAATAGGGCAGATTACGGAGCTGATTTCAGGTTTCAGCCGTGTTGATCATAAGCACGTGATCCTCTCGAAATTAGTTTATAAGTCAAGCACACTTATTTAAAAAAAAAAAAAACTAATTTTACACACATACTAGATAGAACCTTATAAGTCTAAGGTGACGTTATGTTTTTGACATATGGGACATATATGTGCTATACATGTAGGCGACATATATGTTTCTGGCATATATGGGACATATATGTGTTTTACATACAGTATATGGACATATATGTTTCTGGCATATATGGGACAAGTGTTATACATGTAGGGGACATATATGTTTCTTGCATATATGTGGACATATGTTTCTGACTTATATGGGACATATGTTTCTGACATGTATGTTTCTTACATATATCTTTCTGACATATATTAGACATATGTGTTTTACATATATGGACATATATGTTTCTGACATATATGGGACATATATGTTCTATACAGGTAGGGCATATATATGTTTCCGGCATATATGGGACATATATGTGTTTTACATATATGGACATATATGTTTCTGGCATATATGAAACATACTGTATATGTTTCTGACATATATGGGACATATATGTTTCTGGAATATTAGGTAACACTTTATTTTGATGGTCCATTTGAGCATTAGTAGACTGTCTGCTTAATATCTGTTGATACTGACATTTAACAGTCCTTCAACAGACATTAACTGACTATAAGAAACTTTGCAAGTACATGTCAACTTACACTAACCCTAACCCTAACCCCAACCTAACAGTCTACTTATAATCTAATGAGAATTAATTGACATGTAGATGCAATGTAACTTATATTCAACAAACGGACCATCGAAATAAAGTGTGACCGAATATTAATATAATAATATATACATTTGAAGTCAGAATAAATAGCCCCCCTTCGTTTTTTGTTTTTTTTTATTTTTTATTTTATATATATATATTTTTTTAATATTTCCCAAATTATGTTTAACAGAGAAAGGACATTTTCACAGTATGTCTGATTATATTTTTCCTTCTAAAGAAAGTCTTATTTGTTTTATTTTGGCTAAAATAAAAGCAGTTTTTATTTTTAAGGTCAATATTATTAGCCCTTTTAAACTATATTTTTTTTCGATTGTCTACAGAACAAACCATCGTTATACAATAACTTGCCTAATTACCCTAACTTGCCTAGTTAGCCTAATTAACCTAGTTAAGCCTTTAAATGTCACTTTAAGTCTATAGATGTGTCTTGAAAAATATCTAGTAAAATATTATTTATTGTCATCATGGTAAAGATAAAATAAATAGGTTATTAGAGATGAGTTATTAAAACTATTATGTTTAGAAATGTGTTGGAAAATTCTTCTCTCTGTTAAACAGAAATTAGGGAAAAAAATAAACAGGGGTTCTAATAATACTGACTTCAACTGTATGTTTCTGACATTTATGGGACATACAGTTGTTATCAGAATTATTGAACCCCCTTTGAATTTTTTTTTCTTTTTTAAATATTTCCCAAATGATGTTTAACAGAACAAGGACATTTTCACAGTATGTCTGATAATATTTTTTTCTTTGGAGAAAGTCTTATTTGTTTTATTTTGGCTAGAATAAAAGCAGTTTTTAATTTTTTAAAACCCATTTTAAGGTCAAAATTATTAGCCCCTTTAAGCTATATATTTTTTCAATAGTCTACAGAACAAACCATTGTTATACAATAACTTGCCTAATTACCCTAAGCCTTTAAATGTCACTTTAAGCTGTATAGAAGTGTCTTGAAAAATATCTAGTAAAATATTATTTACTGTCATCATGGCAAAGATAAAATAAATCAGTTATTAGAGATGAGTTATTAAAACTATTATGTTTAGAAATGTGTTGAAAAATTTTTCTCTCCGTTAAACAGAAAACAGGGGGGGGGCTAATAAATCAGTTGGTTGAATAATGCTGATTGCAACTGTATATGTGTATACATGTAGATGACATATATTTTTCTGACATATATGGACATATATGTTTTCGACATATATGAGACATATATGTGTTTAACATATATGGACATACATTCAATTTACCTTTATTTGTATAGCGCTTTTACAATGTAGATTGTGTCAAAGCAGCTTCACATAGAAGATCAAAGTAAATTGAAACAGTGTCAGTCCACATATATGTTTCTGGCATATATGTGGATATATATGTTTCAAACATATATGGGACATGTATGTGCTATACATGTAGGGGATATATATGTTTTGGCAAATATGGGACAAATATGTTTCTGGCTTATATGTTTCTGACATATATGGGACCCGGGTTATACATGTAGGGGACATATATGTTTCTGGCATATATTGGACATATAGGTTTCTGGCACATATGTGGAGATATTTGTTTCTGACATATATGGGACATATATGTTCTATACATGTAGGGGACATATATGTTTTTGGCATATATGGGACACATGTTTCTGACATATATGGGACATTTATGTTTCTGACATATATGTCGACATATATGTTTCTGACACATATGGGACATATATGTTTCTGACATTTATGGGACATGTGTTTTACATATATGGACATATTTTTCTGACATATATGTAGACGTGTTTTACATATATGGACACACAGGAACATTGTGTACCTGGCAGTATATCTTATCAGCAAAGAGAAAGTGACAGAAATGTATAATTTCACCGCCTTCCAAGTGACCCGAAGGTCCGTTTTGAATAGACAGTATTAGACCTAATTTTCAGCTAAGTTAAGGGAAATTTTAATCAATTTAATTCAATTGACCTTAATTTGTATAGTGCCTTTACAATGTAGATTGTGTCAAAGCAGTTTCACATAGAAGATCATAGTAAATTGAAACGTGTCAGTGTCAGTCCAGTTTTCAGTGTAGCTCAGTTCAGTGTGGTTTAATAATCACTACTGAGAGTCCAAACACTGAAGAGCAATTCCATTGACGCGCAGCTCTACAGGTCCCGAACCATGTCGCGACAGTGGCAGGGAAAAAACTTAAAAAATGAAAGCTCCAAAAATGCAAATTTATTAAATAAAAAGGCTGACACAAAGCATGTAACGTTTCGAGCCACACGGCTCTTCATCAGACAGTGTTCATCACAATCAGGTGTTCCTATTTGTACACTTCCGGATCACATGATATCCTATCGCGTAACAGGAAAAAACGACTATATATATACACTTACATATATACATACATGCATACATATATACACATACATATACACATACATACACATATACACACATACATACATCATACATACATCAGATCAAATCAAATCACTTTTATTGTCACATCATCAGCAGCACGTGTGCTATGATGAGTGAAAAGCTTAGGTGCTGGCTCCAGACAGTGCAAAATACAGATAGTGCAAATACAACGACAGTGCAAAATACAGACAGTGCAAAATACAGACAGTGCAAAATACAGACAGTGCAATATACAACAACATACAAAAAACAAGACAATGTAAAATTGACAATGTTGACAGCGATACGTACGATGGATAGGTGTACACATAGTTGTGGGCAGTATTGTTTTAAGTATGGATTTGTTAAAGTGCAGTGCATGCTACCTCTTGATGGTGTGCAGTGCGGGGTATGGAAGAGTTTGTGTGGGGTGTGTTAAGTGTTCATCAGCCTGTCTGAGGGAAGAAACTTTCCTTCAGTCGGCTGGTGCGTGACCGGATGCTGCGGAACCGTCTGCCTGAGGGTAGCAGAGAGAAAAGTCTATGGCTTGGGTGGCTGGAGTCGCTGATGATTCTCTTGGCTTTCCTCATGCACCTCCTGGTATAGAGGTCCTGGAAGGAGGGAAGCTCACCTCCTACTACGCGTCCAGCAGTTCGCACAATCCTATGTAGACCTTTGCGATTGCTGCTGGTGCTGTTTCCGTACCAGGTGGTGATGCAGCCAGTGAGGATGCTCTCCACAGTGCAGGTGTAGAACGAGCGGAGGATGTGGGGGCTCATTCCAAACCTCCTGAGACGCCTGAGGAAGAAGAAGAGGCATTGTTGTGCCTTCCTCAGCACTGGGTCTGTGTGGGCAGTCCATGTCAGATCCTCAACGATGTGTACTCCAAGAAACTTGAAAGTGCTGACTCTCTCCACTGGTGTCCCGTGAAGCTGGTGGGCTGAGAACACAGCCCTGTGGAGCACCAGTGTTGAGGATCAGTGTGGATGAGGTGATGTTGTTCATTCTGACCACCTGGCATCTGCTTGACAGGAAGTCCAGGATCCAGTTGCACAGAGAGCTGTGTAGGCCCAGAGCCTGGAGCTTCACCACCAGCTTGGCAGGCACTATGGTGTTGAATGCTGAGCTGTAGTCCACAAACAGCATTCTCACATATGTGTTTTTGTGTTCCACGTGAGACAGAGCAGTGTGCAAGGTGAAAGCAATTGCATCATCAGTGGAGCGGTTGTTTCTGTATGCAAATTGCAGAGGGTCAGTGTTAGCGGGCACTACAGAGCAGATGTGGTTTTTAATCAGCTTCTCAAAGCACTTGCTGAAGATGGGTGTCAGTGCAACCGGACGCCAGTCATTCAAGCATGTGGTTTTAGCTGATTTCGGTATTGGCACGATAGTAGCTGTCTTAAAGCATGTAGGAACCACAGACCGAGAGAGCGAGAGGTTAAAGATGTCCGTGAAAACCCCCGCTAGCTGGTGTGCGCATGCTTTAAATACACGTCCAGGGATGCCATCTGGGCCTGTAGCTTTTCGGATGTTCACGCGACGGAAAGATCTCGTTACATCCGGTACAGAAACAGAGAGTGTGCTGGTGGTTTCTATATCGGCCGCGGGAGCGCACTGTGTGTGTGCGCTGTCCTGGCTTCAAAGCGGGTGTAAAACGAGTTGAGCTCGTCCGGGAGAGACGCAGCAATGTTCACAGAGGCGGGTTTGTTACTTTTAAAGTCCGTGATGTAATTAAGTCCCTGCCACATGCTCCTTGCATTATTGGTGTTAAATTGACCCTCTACCTTGTCTTTGTATTGACGTTTTGCTGCTTTGATCCTTTTCCTGAGGTTGTAGTTTGCTTGTTTTAGTTCCTCAGCATTTCTGGATTTATAGGCGGCAGTTCGCACTGATAGGGCTGTTGGAACTTCGCAATTGATCCATGGTTTTTGGTTAGGGTAGATATGGACACTTTTTGTTGGGACCACATCTTCTATGCACTTTCTGATGAAGCACGTAACGGTGTCTGAGTACACTTCGATGTCGTCATCAGAAGCTGCCCGGAACATCTCCCAGTCAACGTCATCAAAACAGTCTTGAAGTATGGAATCCGATTGGTCTGACCAGCTCTGAAACATCCTGAGGGTGGGTGGTTCCCGTTTTAGTTTCTGTCTGTAAGCAGGCAAGAGCAGAACAGAAGAGTGATCTGATTTGCCAAATGGTGGGTGGGGGAGGGATTTGTAAGCATCCCGGAACAGAGAGTAGCAATGGTCCAAAATACGATCACCACGCGTGTTTGTGGTGATATGTTGAAAGTATATTGGAGCAATTTTCCTGAGATTTGCGTTGTTAAAGTCCCCTGTAACAATAAACGCTGCCTCTGGGTGTGCGGTTTCCTGCTCGTTTATGCTCCCATACAGTTCCCTGAGCGCCTGCTCTGTGTTGGCTTGAGGGGGTATGAACACAGCCGTAATAATGACCGATGTAAATTTCCTTGGTAGCCGGTGTGGTCGACACCAAAGCATAAGGTATTCCAGATCAGGAGAACAAAATGATCTAACTGAGTGTATGTTTCTCTCATCACACCATAAGTTGTTAATAAAGAAACAAACACCTCCTCCTTTGATTTTCCCTGTGAGTTCTTTCGTTCTATCCGCGCGGTGCACGGAGAACCCCGAAAGTTCAGCAGCTGTGTCTGGTACCTCCGCAGATAGCCAGGTTTCTGTAAGACAAATAATGCAGCAGTTTCTTGTTTCCCGTTGGAAGCAAATGCGCGCCTGTAGCTCGCAAAGTTTGTTGTCCAGTGACTGAACATTAGCCAGCAGAATGGTGGGGAGCAAAGGTTGAAATCAACGGCGTCTTAGTCTGACCTGGACGCCGGCTCTTTTTCCTCTTTTCCGGCTGCGTTTCTGTCGTCGCCTCGGTTGTGTGGCCCAGACAAAGGGCTCTGTTGTTGTGTTTGTAAACAGAGCGTTGTTGAAGAACTCAAAGTCCTGTCTTCGGTGTGCGACGAGGGAGCCAATTTCCCGAAGTGTGTGTCTGTCGTAGGCAATAAGAGTGTGTACATCCAGCATGAAAAACAACAAAAATACAAGTAAAACATACAAAACACATCAAAGTTTGCTGGGAGCTCGCAACACGGCGGCCATGCTCGGCGCCATCTTGTGACGTACATACATACATACATACATATATACGCATATGTATATACATACATGCACCTCTATAAACTGTACAGCTAAATATATCAAGTACAGAAATAAACCATAATATTACATCCTAATTTATAAAAAACTGAATGTACCAGGATCCAACAAAATATACAACAAAATGTATAGCCAAAAAACCTTTTCCCAAACACCTAATAAACAAAGAAAAGAACAAATGTCAAACTCCTCGTTTAGACCTTTTGGAGACAAAGTGTCTAAAGTGAAAATCCAAAAGGCTTCACGTTGTAACAGCAATTTGTTAAGATCTGCCCCCCGACGTGGACGCTTCACAACTTCAATCCCTATATATTGTAGAGTGAAATCAGAATGTCTCATAGCTGAGAAATGCTGTGCAACAGGACTTATAGGATCATGATGTCTGATAGTGCATCGATGTTCAGAAATGCGAATTTTTAAAGGCTTACTGGTCTTACCTACATGACATAAACCACACGGGCACCGCAGCATATAGGTTGCGTTCGCGGTCTTGCACGAAATAGTGCCTCGAATATTAAACCTTTTCGCTGTGTGGGGATGCGTGAAAGTTGACGTTTTATACGTGAAGTTACATTGTGAGCAATTTCCACATTTAAAATTACCCTGTGGTATAGTGTTTAAAAAAGGCAGAGCAGGTTTTAGATCAGCTCTTACCAACATATTGCGGATATTAGATGTTCTTTGTGTACTAGACGAGGTGAATTTTCAAAACACTCTTTAAGGGTAGGATCACTTGAAATAATATGCCAGTGTTTTAACAGCACTTTATTAATATCTTTTGACACCGGCGAATTTTTCATATAACAATTAATACGACGCTCATGTTTTTTTTGTTGTTTTTTAACCAAACTATCCTCTTGTGACATATCTTTGAAGCGATTGTGTGCAGATTGTATCCACTCCTCTTTATAAGACCGTTCTCCAAATCTATCTGATAAACTCTGTGATTGATGTTTAAAATCTTCATCTCTACTGCAGATCCGACGAATACGACTAAATTGAGACATAGGTAATGAATGTCCATGTAAAATGGTATTACGATCAGTGGGTTTTTTGGCTATTTTGTTGTATATTTTTGTTGTATCCTGGTACATTCAGTTTTTTATAAATTACGATGTAATATTATGGTTTATTTCTGTACTTGACATATTTAGCTGTACAATTTATAAAGGTGCATGTATGTATATACATATGCGTATGTATGTATGTATGTATGTATGTATGTGTGTACATGTGTATGTATGTGTATATGTGTATATGTATGCATGTATGTATGTATGTATGTAAGTGCATATATACTGTATAGTCATTTTTTTCCTGTTACGCGATAGGATATCATGTGATCCGGAAGTGTACAAATAGGAACACCTGATTGTGATGAACACTGTCTGATGAAGAGCCGTGTGGCTCGAAACGTTACACGCTTTGTGTCAGCCTTTTTAATTTAATAAATTTGCATTTTTGGAGCTTTGGTGTTGCCGCCTTGGGGAAAAAAAATTAATCAATCTGTGAAAGTAAAGATTTAAAAAACCTTGAGAGAAACCAGGCTGAGTTGGGCACAACCATTTCTCCTATGGCCAAACTTCTTGTGCAGAGCTGCAGTCTATGCGCCGGAGGCTGGAGAACGCTAGACCTCAGCGAAGACTCGTGATGCATTGAGTGTATGGTTTGCTAAAAAGATAGGTCTTTAATCTAGTTTTGAACTGAGAGAGCATCTGAGCCTCGGAGATTATCAGGAAGGATATTCCAGAGTTTAGGGGCCATAACTGAGAAGGCTCGACCTCCTTTACTCGACTTTGCTATTCTAGGTACTACCAGAAGCCCTGAGTTTTGAGATCTTAAAGAGCAGGTTGGATTGTAGCAAGACAGGAGGTTGGTTAGATAAACAGAAGCTTGATTATTTAAAGCTTTATAGGTAAGAAGTAATATATGTTAACAGGCAGCCAGTGTAAGGAGGATAAAATTGGGGTGATATGATCATATTTTCTAGACCGGGTAAGAACTCTGGCAGCTGCATTTTGTACTAGCTGAAGTTTGTAAATAGAGGATGCTGGGCAGCCAGCAAACAGAACATTACAGTAATCCAGCCTAGAAGTCATAAAAGCATGAACTAGCTTTTCTGCATCTGATATGGATAGCATACTTCGTAACTTAGCAATATTTCTCAGATAAAAGGAGGCAGTTTTCGTGATACTGGAAATGGTTAGCTAACGTTTTCTTTCCCAAACACGTTTTAGATGCCATTCATCAAACTCAAGTTAATGAACTGATTATTTCACTAAATTAGACTCGTCATGATACTGAATTTTGGCACCAATTGGTACTGAAGTTTAAAAAAAAACGTCAACTTCCCACTAAGCGCTGTTGAGCGCATTCTTAAACACAGCTGATTTGCCATAGTATTCACCAGTGCTCAACAGAAATGACTGTGATTCGCCGTGAAGGTCATCAGTCATCAGTTCACTGCACTTCACCAATGTTTACTTCCAGCCACAACCCATACCTGGGAAACACCCATACGCTCTCACTCACACACATACACTAAGGACAATTTTAGCTTACCCAATTCAGCTATACCGCATGTCTTTGGACTTGTGGGGGAAACCGGAGCACCCCTAGGAAACCCACGCGAGCACAGGGAGAACATGCAAACTCCACACAGAATTGCCAACTGACCCAGCCGAGGTTTGAACCAGCGACCTTCTTGCTGTGAGGCGACAGCACTACCTACTGCTCCACCTTGTCGCCGTATTTGTATTATAAAGTAGTAAAACAATAAAATAAAGGATGACGCATTAATATCTTGGATGAACACACTTTTACTCCAGTCCAAATTTCACTTACCTATTACAGACTTCTTTTTTGTTCTCACATAAGTAATGCAATATTTCCACCTAGTGTCATCCTGTGTAACAACAACTAAGTGAACACAACAATGTGTGTATTAGGAAAGTCAGCTCTGTGTAGATGTCACTGTCATCTTTCATAGAAAGATTAAAAATACAGGAGAGATTTGGGAATATTTTTTAACAAGATGATAAAGTCAAATATGTGAGTATCTTGGGAATGACCGCTATGATCTAGAGTAAATCAGCGTTTCTAACATAGATAGCATGTGTCTAGCATATTTCTAACATGAATCAACATGTGGAAAATTCATAAAAGAAAAAGGCAAAAATTTACTTGAACACAAATTAGATGTATTCCTTAATTTGTTTTACAACGACTGTATATGAAAATACCAACAAAATGTTTTCAAATGATTTACATGGAACCCCAAACCTCAACAACAGTTAATGCACACATCTACATTTTGACTTTTTTATTGTCAATTGTGTTTTGTAGAGCATATTTTAGGAATGGCACATGCTGACAATGATTGTGATTCATCTGAAAGTTGTCTCCTAGCAACATGTGCATAAAGCCCAGCAGTGGTAAGTGTGAACTCAGAGGAGTCAAGAGGGCTCGTGTTCGGCAGGCTGATGAGGAGCTGTTTACATGTAATCAAAGGCAGCTCTCTTAAGACACAAGCCTCTAGCACAGATGCAATCACCTGTGTTAGCTTGACTAAATAAAGGATTAAAGAAATAACCATGTGCTTTCTATTGAGAAAGTCAAGAGATGAATAACTAGCAGTTGTGAGGGTGAATTATTTTATTGCAGTTTGGGACTTGAAATATTGTCTTCATTTAAAAGCTAGTCAAAAGCTAGTTTGCTAATATGTTAGTAGCAATCTATTCCACAATTTAGGTAATATGATCTGACTATATGGCTCTATCTGAAATCACCCCTTATAACCTCATTCGCTATCCTCTACATTAGTCTACTAATATAGTTCACTTAAAAGAGCGAATGAAAATGATTGGGTGAATTCGAGCACCGGAAGGAATGCCGTTTTGTTTAAGCTTTGTTTGGTTTGATAAATCCCTCAAATGGACTGGATTTTCAACTTCTTGTTCAGATCTCATGATTTTTCTCTTAGCCAGCTGACTATTAGAAATGAAACGAAACAAAACATTATTTGTACATTATCAGTAAAAAGAAAATGAAAACCTGTTTTTCAGTAAATTGCCACAAGAGGGTGCTGTGTGTTTCATATGTGCATTTTATTGTCTACCTAAGATGTGTTCATTTGCTAAGTATTTACATTTTGTTTCTTTTTTATTTGCCCCTTTTTCATTCTCTAAGGCTGTCAAAGAGTTGATTGCACAAGGATTAGCATCAGATCAGCAGAATCCCTCATCAAAGTTTCTTGCTAGGTTTACAGAGGAGGGAGAACCTATCTGTTTTAGATGCAATGAGGTTGGGCATGTGGCTAGGTGCTGCACACTGAGATGAAAGGCCAAAGAGTGATCCCAGTACAGCTGAAGGGCAAGAAAGACAAGGTCAGGCAACACAGGGAGAAATTGCTGGTCCACTTCCCGAAGGAGCCAGTCAGAATAGGTTTCTTGAATGAGCGGTTGGGACTTGCCCAATGGTGGATTTGAAAATATAAATAGTGTGTTTGTGTCATGTCTGCGCAACACTGGTAGTCAGGTCTGTACTATCACCAAAGAATTCTTTCGAGAGCGTTTATTTGGGAATGACAGTGATGTGATGTCCATATCGGGTTGGTTCACACAGGAGCTAACAGTTTACATATTGCCTATTTGGGTTACATTGAGATGGACGTAGAGGTTATAGGAATGGTCTTGCCAGGGTGTGGGTTTTTGATCATCAAAGAAACTCCTGGTTCATCATTAATTGCTGTGCTCATTGGAATGATCATTATCAGTAAGTGCAGACAGTTCTTGCTGAATATGACACTACACTTAGTGGGGAGGATTGATTGTAATTGGCAGGTAGCCTTCCAGCAGGCTCAGTCAGTTGAGTTGACCGAAGAAGCTTCATTTGCCTGGGTTGCAGGTAAAACACCTACTCATGTGCCTGCTTGGTCTGCAGCTATTGTCCTGGTCAAGGGGATAGAACATGGTAAAAAGGATTACCCTGTATGGTTGATAGAACTAACCTACCTTGTTGCACCTACCTTGGTTACAGCTGAGTTGCCTGTGTGTCCAGTAAGAGTGCTTAACTTGTCTCAGGAAGACCTCTGGCTGCAGCCCAGGGTGTGTGTGGGGATGTTTTCCCTGGTAGATGATAATGTTGCAGGTTCGTCCCGTGAAGTGAAGTTTCAGCGAATCTCTGCAGGCACTGAGAGTGTTACTGTGAATGTAGGTCAGGGCTTTAAATCGCACATACAGGCAGTCTTGGATCACATTGTCATGAGGGACACACATGAACAGCAGGTCAAGCTAATAGAGGTGTTGGGAAAGTATTCGTGTTGTGTAGTATGGTGTTTGCTTCAGATGATGATGATGATCTAGATTATACAGATAGAGTTCAGCATGAGATTCATTTAACCGACAACGTACCAATAAATCAGCCTTACCGACACATTCCACCAAATCAATACCTGGAGGTAAGAGACCATATTAAAAAGTTGTTAAAGAAGGGTGTCCTACATGAGAGTGTTGGTACTTACGCCTTACCTAGGGTATTGGTGCACAAAACCGATGGGTCCTTATGTCTGTGTGTAAATTATAGGAAGCTTAATGCAAAGACGAGGCATGACACAGTTTCCTTGCCCAGGATTGATAAGAGCTTCAATGCCTTCAGGGGAGCTTTTTTCTCGACAGTAGATTCATCTGGATATCATCAGATTGCAGTGAGTGACAGAGATAGGGCTAAGACAGCATTCACAACATCTCTTGGTATATTTGAGTACCGGAGGATGCCATTTGGGGACAGCAATGGACCATAAGGGTTTCAACGGCTCATGCAGGCTGTAATGAGTGATCTGATCACCAGATCTTCAAGAATTCCCCAAAGGGCGGGCGCCAGATCTTCCTGAATTTCCCTCAAATCCCTCAAATGGCCAGAGCCGCCACCTGAGTCTCTCGAATTGCCAGAGCATGTGACTTCCCTGTGCCACCAGAGCCATGTGACTTCCCAGTGCGGCCAGAGCTGTGTGACTTTCCAGTGCCGTCAGAGCCGTGTAACTTGCCAGTGCAGGTTAATGTTCTTAATCACTTTGCTTAGTCTTGTTATCCTGTAGTATCACAAAGCATTTTCCTTGTATTATTTTGCGTGCTGTGTTTCCAGAGCCTCATTTTGTTTATTGATTTTTGCTGTTAGCCGCCTGGACCGATCTTCTGTGATTGACTATTGCCTGTCTGACCATTCTCTGTTTAATAAAGGTGCTGCATTTGGATCCCCAACTCCATTGTCAGAAACGTATGTCACAAAAGCAAGAGGGTCACTTGTTAGAGTTGAGGCTAGGACTTCTTCAGGTGATCTGATTTCCCTCACAGTCCAAAGACATGTGCAAGTGAATTGGATTAACTAAATTGGTCGTAGTTTATGAGTGTGTGTGTGTGAATGTGACAGTCTATGGGTGTTTCCCAGTACTGGGTTGCAGCTGAAAGGGCATCTGCTGCGTAAAAAAATATGCCCTTATAATTGTTGGCGGTTCATTCTGCTGTGGTGACCCCTGATAAATAAGGGACTAAGCCGAAGGAGACTCAATGAACATTTGGACCTCTTAATGATTGCTATCAGGATGAGAAGAGACTTTCCACCAGCATAACAAAAATTGTTTCTGAAAACAATCATCTATTGCACTTTTGACAATGAATTTCCAGTCATTAACTGTTTTTATTTGTGCTGAAAAGTATGTTATACATAAAAATCAAAGGAACTGTGTAAACATAACCATTTACAATAACGCAATGCATACTATTTACATTTATATGTGTTTACTTGCTCATGACTCCACAGGAAGCCTCCTCTATTCTTGATCATCCTCGCGAACCTTCATGATGGCCATTATTATGGCAAAATAAGGTATTATTTTGATTTGAATAAAATAATCTTGTGCTAAATTGTTATATATACACATATAAAAATATAACATTTATTAAAATACATTTTATAAAAATAATTGAAAATTCCTGCATTAATACAAAAAGGGGTTAAAATTAATTGAAAAATTAAATTTTAAAGACAAAAGTCATTCAAAAGACATACAGTATAGTTAAATTAGGAATAATATTTGCATTGTCAGTAATTCACTGCCATTTTTGTCAATATGTAATCATGTAATCAATAAAATATAATATAAATATATTCAAATAAATATATTCAAATGTAATATGATCTAATTACAGGTATTTAGTAACCGATTGTGCATATATACATATATATATATATATATATATATATATATATATATATATATATATATATATATATATATATATATATATATATATATATATATATACTGGTATATTTACTGGTAAAATATTTGACAATCTGTGCATGTAATAAAATAAAATAAAATAAAATAAAATAAAATCCCAACAACATCTAAATTGTAGATTTAAATTGTTTTATATGATATTGTTGTGCCATATTATTAAGTGTGTTTCAGAAATTAATCAAGTTTATTACAGTTTTGATATTGCCTTAAAAATTCCTGTATGGATGTGCTACAAAATAAAGCATATTTAGTTTTCTTCAAACGCAGCATTGCATTTATATATAAATATACTGTATAAACCCAGCACTGCATAAAACATATTGTACACTTCTAGCTCACTACACTACTAGCTCTGTGTACTCATGCAGGCCGAAATTAAAGATGTTATTGTTTATGTATTAATTATCTTTTTCTCTGCTCTAATGTCTCAAATTGCAAATTTCAACACATGCAATGCGCCCTATAGACGTAAAGCAAACTTGCACAGCCATTATGATAAAGCTGTGAAATGAAAGAATGGATTTTTAAATCTCACTTCACATCCTAATTGCCCCCTAATATGTCATTAATATATTGCACATTTTCATTACATTCATTTCTTCTGTCCTGATATTAATAGTGGATTCTATTTCTTTTTTCTCTCTCTTTTTGGCCTAAAACTCATGAGTGAAACGAGAACATCAAATGACTCCAATTATTCTTCATTCTCCTTGTATTAATAACAAAACAGCCAGTTTTATTGTTTTCGTCAAAGCTGACTGGCGGGAATCAATAATTTTCACATTGGTTTTATTTTTGATAGCACACATGCACACACACACAATTTTGGCTGAAATGATGAATGGCTTCATCTTTTTGAATTTTTTTTCATGTATTGTACCAAATTGCACTGTAACATTGTATTTCCAGAATGCAGCTATTATTAAGATCTGCTAAGTGATTACAGACTCTAATCATAAGTAGATGTGCAACAAAATGGAAAGAAAATAGCATGACCTACATTTTAAACAAGCCATATTTTATTCTGTTCTTCAAATACTGCAGAATATTAGCTCTAGTGTAATTCTCTTTTCCCCTCTTCATGGCTTTTGTGGCATAAAGACGTACGGTAGTTAGTAACATATTCTATTACACATTGACTACTTTTTGATTACTTTTAGATTTTTTTTTTTATTAAATTTAGAATAATCTTGTGCTATATGATTCTAAAAAACAGTAGGCTGAAAACGTATTCTATTGTCTATCTTACAGAGAAGTGGTTTTACTGGTAAAATATTTGACAATCTGTGCATGTAATAAAAAAAAAATAAAATAAAATCCCAACAACATCTAAATTGTAGATTTTTATATGATATTGTTGTGCCATATTATTAAGTGTGTTTCAAAAATTAATCAAGTTTATTACAATTTTGATATTGCCTTAAAAATTCCTGCATGGATGCGCCACAAAATAAAGCATATTTTTGTTTTCTTCAAACGCAGCATAGCATAAGATTTTTCTTTTTGGCATTTTTCTTTGTGGCTTTTGCGTCTTAAGTCATACAGATTTAACACTGTGGCTCTTTTGGGATCATTTACATAACTGTTTTGCAGAGAGAGGAAAACATGTCATCAGCACACCCCCATCCCTCACACCTTCTCATCTCTGTATGGAAATGAATGCCTTAATCTTCCCCGTTGACATTCAGCAGATAAGGTAATCAATGAAGCATGCTGTCTGTTTTCTCTTTTAGTGCATGTGTGTGTGAATTAAGTGCTAAAAGCCTTGATGAATGAACTCATCTTTTGATTTCCTTTCCATTGAGAATACTACCACGCATACAACAGATCTCCAGACAGTCAAAATTTATCTGTAAATACTGTATAAAGTGTCTGCATTTTCAGAATACATTTGTAAAATACAAAATAGTTCTTTTGAATTTTAGTAAGGCATATATTTAGATATTTTAGCAGTTCTACTTGTGAAAAACTATTTAGTATGTTAATTTTTTTTTTTAAAGTTTTTAAGTGCAAGTGTTTGCTTGACATTAAATGTAAAATGTGTTCTTTGGCTCTTTATATTTACATATCTATCCATCTTTTTCCACAAATAGATTGCATTTGCACAACATTTTGCATCTTACACTTAATTTGTTAGTAAATCCTACTTTATTTGTATTGAGGTATACAAATCTGAAGATGTGGGTTCACCTCAGAACGTAAATTCTGTCACCTTAGCCCCATGTTATTCCAAAAGAAATCATTGGAACACAAATAGAGATGTTTTTGATCTTTCTCTTATTCTGAATATTTCTGTATCTCCATTGAAAGTGTCTTCGTTCAAATTTGGATGCTTCAAAACTTTGCAATGAGGTCATAATTAATTTAATTATTTAATACAAGTCTTCTAAATACATACTTGCTTTACAACATTATTAGAGTTAAAGGACGCTTTACTCCTACAAAAGTAAGTTACTTTAAGGTGTATTATTAACACTAAAAAACAGAATGTATGTTTTCAGTCTACCTTTTTATGTACCTTTCAGAAATATACTTTAAGTGCCTTTGGAGAAAATTGTTAAATTGAGTGTACTTGACTTATACTGACACATTTAAACATTGATCGGTGTACAGTGTTTACAACATTCACATTTTGGTTCTTGAAGCTCAGCCATGCTTACTTGAAGCACTGATCAATGTTCTCGATGTTTATATGAATTAAAGCCTAAATTAAATTTGTTCATGATAGAAAGTGATCCCATCTCTTCATAAAACAAATCCTCTCGATTCACCTCAAAGATCTCTTTATGATATATATGTTTAATGGAGGGAAAGAAATCTCCAAGCTTTAATTATAAATACGTTCATTTTGTTTTCTGCAAATTAAAGTTGGAATTAGTGATCCATGAGGGTAAGTAAACATGACAGAAGTTTCACATTGGGATCAATTATCCCTGTAATCTAACAGTTTGCTCTTGTCCCTATACTTTAGCCCTCTTTTTGTCTTGGCTCAAATTTTAACAGGAGAAAAAACCTAAACAACATTTTTTTGTGGCAACGCAGTGGCGTAGTAGGTAGTGCTGTCGCCTCACAGCAAGAAGGTTGCTGGTTCGAGCCTCGGCTGGGTCAGTTGGCGTTTCTGTGTGGAGTTTGCATGTTCTCCCTGTGTTCGTGTGGGTTTCCTCCGAGTGCTCCGGTTTCCCCCACAGTCCAAAGACATGTGGTACAGGTGAATTGGGTAGGCTAAAATTGTCCATAGTGTATGAGTGTGAATGAGTGTGTGTGTATGTTTCCCTGAGATGGGTTGCGGCTGGAAGGGCATCCGCTGCGTAAAGATGGGAGACCCATCTAGGAGATGGTCCCATCTGATAAAGATGGGAGACCCCGGATTAATAAAGGGACTAAGACAAAAGAAAATTTTTTTGTGTCTTGAAATTTGGTGACTTTTTTCTAAAATCCCCCAAACATTAGAAATTCATATTTTTATGCAGGCGAATATGAATACACTAAAAAAAAGCCTTGTTTTGCAAAAAATATCTCTAGGTCTTTTACAATTATTTTTTGTCATTTTAAATTATATTCAAAACTCAGTATAATGACAAACAATCTCTCTAAATTAATAGTTTGACTTTCATTTTAGGTACTTTATCATTAAAGACAAATTACTGTCATTTTTGTTTTTTATACAGGGAACTTATTGTATTATTTATGCAGTATGTTTTTCTGTTATTTTAAATTCTATTCAAAACTCAGCAATTACAGCAATTGGTCTGTTTTATACAATTAAAATTGCTGTATTATTTGCACAGTGTTTTTAAAATGTTTTTTAAAGTACATTTAAAATTATGTAAAATTAAAGTAATAAATTGTAATTACTTGTACATCTCGCTATATTAAGGTTAATGACCATGCTAACAATTTTTTAAAATTCTTGTAATTTTAAAGTTGTGAGAATTTTAGTCAGTTGTATCTTGTATATTATTGTTTTCTAGACTTTTTTGATCCAAAATAAAATTGTTCAATTACAACCTTGCGCATGTCTTGACGTTTTATTAAAGGTGTTTAATCGTAATGATTTAGGTAAAATTCTGTTAAATAACATTGTTTTCTCATGAACCTTTAGTGCAGTAACTTTATTGATGGTGTTCGATCATAATAATCTAATCTAAGATAAGTCTAATAATCTAAGAAAAGTCTGCAAAATAACAGTGTTTCTTTCTAAAACTCTTAGGCCCAGTTTCACAAACAGCGCTTAGATTAAGCCAGGACTAAGCCTTAGATAAATTAGGCTATTTAAGCCACATTTATAAAATGGCCTTAGAAAAATATATTACTGGTGTGCACCTGGAGACAAAAAAATGACACTGACGTATTTTAAGACATCTCACTGCAAGTTATTTTGAGTTGAGATCGCTCAAACATGCAATTTAATCTTGACTAGCCTTACACCTTTGTGAAAACAGGGGTCAGTGTGTAACTTTCTTGAATGTATTTGATCGTAATAGTATGGAAAAAAGTCTGTAAAATGTTTTTCTGTAAAAAAATTAACAAAAATATCTGTAGATTTATTATTTTTGCACTTTATTTCAACAAAGAAAATTTACCGTAATTTTATAGGTTATTACAGTTAATTTTTTACAGCTGCCTTATTTTTTTACAGTGTACAAATATGCTGCTTAACTTTTATGAATACGGTCTTGCTAAAAATATTGTAAACTTATGCAGGTGCTTTTGGCATAAAAATATATACCCTTTGCTTTATTTATGCCCACTGACTAAACATTGATGAAATACTCCACACTTATGAGGGAAAATGAATGACCTAGACATTCAAAGAATGTGTGATGAAGATGAGGTTGTTTCTTCATACAAAATAGATTTGAGGATTGAAATTAAATTTGCATGCTTTATTTTAGTAGTTTAGTGAAGGTGGTCATTTTTGACCCAAAGGCAGAATGGTGTATACATTTTAAGACAACAGGAGGGTTAACATTCGTTGAATACAAAATCCATTTAACCTCTGCTTACTACTTAACATTAAGTGTATCTTACAATCTATTTTTACATGCTACAAATATAAAGCTTGTAAGTAGTAACATGGTGACGTTTAAAAAAACAACTTTGTCTTTTGCTTTATCTGGAGTCAGTTCACACAAAGGTAAGAATTAATTATGAATGGTGTGATTGTTAAAGGGCATATGATAAAGCTTCTTTCAAATTCTGAACTAAATACTAGATATTCAGTGACCCGTGTACAGCATTATCTTACTTTGTGCGTACAGAGTCAGGTTTTTGTTCTCTGTCTACACCAGATCATTTGATATGGTCAACAGCGCTTCTACACTGCTGAACCTTTCCTTCACCCGTACTCGACTCATCTTCATGTTCAGATTGTAATTATCTCCCTGCTGGGTAGTGGTTAATCTTTGTATTCTGGTAGAAGAAATTAACTGCATTGCCTTTGACATTAGCAGTTTAATTTCACAGCTGCTGATGGTCCAGATAATGTAGAATTTACTGTACATAAACTGAACGTGGCTAGAAAGAAAATCAAAATGTAAATCATTTAGACTTTGAGGGATTTCTTTACCCAGAAATTACATTTTTTGTCGGTCACAATTGTGACCACAATTTTTGCTTGCATTTTTTTCTCAAGTATTAAAAAGCAACTCTTATTGTAAAGCACATGTTCATATATAATGAAACGTTAAGATGTCTAAATGAGTTTAGGGCAGGTCTAACATGATTGGGTAGTTTGGCCATGTGACCATAAACATTCATTTCCTAGTACTGCCATCTGAATGGAAGGATCATGTCAAAGCTCAGAAATGACAGGTAAGTTTTCTAAGTTAATTTTTAAATAGGCAATACATCTTTTGTATGCATCATCATGAAAGGGTTATCTATACATACATATTAAAATTATATTATTACATTGTTTTTTTCTGTTGTCAAACTGCTGATAATTAAAGACAGTCACAATTGTGACCGGTGGTATAACACAGGGAGTCTATGTCCCCCATATGTCATTCCAAATTTCAGCATTTGTTTATGTGTTATTTTTAAATATTTATTCCTTAATTTATACATATGTTTTTATTACTATGCTACCTAGATAGCATACGAATGTGGGCCACTTTAGGCAGTTATGCGGCACTGGTGGTCTTCCTTCGGCCCAGACAAAATGAATGTGAGCCTGAAGTGGCCCATCTGTACAATGCTAAAAGGGGGGCAAAGATTCAAATTCATATATGGGCCATTTAAGGCAAAGATTTGGCACTTATGGCAAAATGTAATCTGACTGTGAGCCTAATGTGGCCCATGTGGAAAAAGGTCGATTTGGCCCAAATGACTGAGGAAAAATGTGTGCCACAGTTGGCAAAGATGTAGTCATTTAAGGGTAATCTGGGTCTAAACCTATAAATGGCTTAAATGTGTAGGTGCAAATGTGGTGCAATTATCTTAAGACATATGTGGGCCACTTTTGGAAAATATTTGGCACAGTAAGCTATGGCTAATGTGGCTTTGAGCCTATAATGGCCCAACGAAAATATGGCAAATGTGGCCCAGTTATATTAAAACATATGTGGGCCACTTTTGGCAAATATTCAGAGGAGTAAGCTTTGGCTAATGTGGCTTTGAGCCTAAAGTGGCCCAGAAAAGATATGGCAAATGTGGCCCAGTTATCTTAAAACATATGTTGGCCACTTTTGGCAAAAATTTGGAAGAGTAAGCTTTGGCTAATGTGGCTTTGAGCCTAAAGTGGCCCAGAGAAGATATGGCAAATGTGTCCCAGTTATCTTAAAACATATGTTGACCACTTTGCATTTCATGCATTTCAGCATGAAATATTTTAATTGTTACCATTGTTGAGGTACAAGGTCGGATTCTTGAGGTCTGAGTGTGTCTTTACCATTTGTGAACTGTTTTTTCTTTCTTTCAATTCACTCTCTTAACTTGAACATGAACTGGAGCGGACCACCATAGAGCCATCATTCCATTCAGTAAGTGGTCCGGATGTACTGTAAGTGTAGGCCAGATCTGGGCCAGAATAAAAGCAGCTGTGGCCCAGAATAGGGTCAGTTCTGGTTCATTTGGTTGAATTCTGGCTAATACGTGGTATTGCTTTGGCGTATTTGTGGCACAGATTTGACAAACAGGAGCAGACTGCCCTAGAGCCATCATACCATTCAGTATGCGGTCCAGATGTAAGTGTCTGGTGTGGGCCGGATCTGGGCCAGAAAAAAAAAAGCAAACTGTGGCCAAGAATAGGGTCAGTTCTGGTTCATTTGGTTGAGTTCTGGTTCATTTGGTTGAGTTCTGGCTCATATGTGGTATTGCTATGGCTTAATTGTGGCCCAGATCTGGCAAACAGGAGAGGACCACCCAAGTGCCATCATTCCATGAGGTGTGTGGGCTGGATTTGAGCCACGTGAATTTTGCTAGCTTAGTATTTATTTCCGTTTATATTGAAGTTTGTAGTAATTTACTCTATAATTTACTCCTATAATTTGTCATTTTTCATCATTTCATTTGAATATTTGTGTTAACCTGCTGCATAAGATTGCTATTTTGTTATTTTTTAAACTGAGCCAGACAATGTTTACTTATTGTTTATGAAATAAAACAAATTTCAACAAGTTAAACTAGTGTTTAAACTAATTGATAGCAAGAGATTTTTAATTTTTTAAATGCATTTACACTATAGACCTAGACTCCCTGTGTTCTACTACCGGTCACAATTGTGACCAAAGATGAAACCCATTTTTTCATGGACTTTTCAATCATTTTTATAGAAAATTGACATTGATTGTTTAACATCCTTACAAATGCCACACAAATTCATATATGTCATCTCTAGGAAAAAATCGGGATTAAATGGGTTAATTCCCCAAACCCCCCCAAAAATGTCACTTATCTTTGGAAATCAAATGATAAACAATGATACAAATATTTATTTTTACAACCCCAAATAAGAAAAACGTGGGACAGTATGGAAAACGCAAATAAAAAAAAAGAAAGCAGTGATTTCCAAATTTACTTTATTGCAGACAATATGAACACAAAATATTTTATGTTTTGTCTGGTCAGCTTTCATTTAATTTTAACAGCTTTCCTGTCATTCAGACCTGCAACACATTCCAAAAAGTTGGAACAGGAGCAATATAGGGCTAGTAACCAGGTAAATTGGTTAAATGATGTGATTTGAAACAGGTGATGTTAACAGGTGATTTTAATTATTATTTGGTACAAAAGCAGCATCCAAGAAAGGTCATGTCCTTTAGGAGCAAAGATGGCCTAAGGATCGCCAGTTTGCCAACAAATACATGAGAAAATGATTGAAATGTTAAAAAACAATGTTCCTCAAATAAAGATAGGAAGACAATTGGATATTTTACCTCCAACACTGCATAACATGATTAAAAGATTCAAGGACTCTGAAGGAATTTCAATGCATAATGAACAAGGTCGCAAGCCTAAGCTGAACAACCGTGATGTCCGATCTTTCAGGCAGTACTGCATCAAGAATCGTCATTCATCTATAAGTGATATCAGCACATGGGCTCAGGACTACTTTTCGTGAAAACCGGTACATGCCCGTTGGAACGCCTCTGCACGGGCCTGACCATAATATCTAGTTACATCCACAAATGCCAGGTAAAACTATACTGTGCCAAAAGGAAGCCCTATGTTTAACAGTGTCCAGAAGCGCCATTGACTTCTCTGGGCTTGGAGGCATCTGGGATGGACAATGACATGTACTTTGTACTGTGGTAAGATGAATCAGTATTACAGGGTTTTTTTTAAGGAGAAGTGGACGCCATGGACTTCAGACCAAAGAGGAAAAGGATCACCAGACTGTTACCACCAACAAGTTTAAAAGCCAGGGTCTGTCATGGTATGGAGCTGTGTCAGTGCCCTTGGCAAAGATAACTTGCAGTTCTGCGATAGCGCAATTAAATCTGAAAAGTATTTTGGAGAACAATATGCTGCCAATATTCTTTTCCAGGGACACCCATTCATATTTCAACAAGACAATGCAAAGCCACATTCTGCACTCATTACAAAGTCCTGACTGCAGAGAAAGAGGATACTGGCCTGCTTGCAGTCCTGATCTGTGCAACAACAAAGATCCTTTACTGTTGCACACCTTAGAACTTGTTTGCAGGAAGAATGGAAAAAAAAATTATACGTGAAACTCTTCATCACTTTTTTCAGACGGAAATAGCATGGATCACACTGAAAATATTTAAAAGGGACCCTAAAACTTGACAGGCCCAGCTATTAAGGTTATGGTTATTTATATATATAGGCTAATAATATAAAAAAGACAAAGGAATCATGTAATCAGGATGTTAAAAAACTCACCTTTCAAAGATCAGCTACAACTTCACTGAGTAATATGCACAGCACATACATATCCCAGGTGGGTCCGTCAAATTTTTGGGTCCGCTTGAAACATTTCTGTTGTGTTCCTTGCTATTTACATGCATTGTGAAAAAATGCAGCGAATTTTTGTAAATGTGTTTATGTTGTGAGGATTTGCAGCACATAAGCTGTCAAACCAGTGTCGAACTTTTCTTAATTTATTGGTGTTTTTAATTGTTTTTTGTCTGTAATTGCATGTGTTTCCTTAAATTGCAGCATGTTAAGCTCTCTTGGCCACTGCACTTTTGGACAATAGAAATTGGCAAAATCTTAATTATTACAGCTCCTTTTGAGGAACTAAATGAGCCATTTTAGAATTACTGATTGGCATGCAATACATTTATATACTACTAAATATTAGGATAATGGAGGTTTACTTTATTCATTAAATATAGTTGCCAATAATAATAATGATAATGATGATGATGGTGATGATCTTTCAGAAAGGCATACATGCATGTGCTGCCCTACATCTATATATAGTCATTTGCCTTTACTTGCATCTTGATACCAATTGGAAAATTGCATTTTTTTTCTTCTTGTGGTGATTTCAAAAGTAATATTATCAACCTTACATCATCTTTATTACTTTGTAATGACCGTGGGCCAACTTGATGATTACTAATTAAATGCTGATATGTAAGTGTTGGCAGTTGCGTCCCTAAAACTATAAAGGCTTGTAATGAATTATATTTAGAGAATATTCAAACACACATTTTAATACATGTATTTTATAATAATGACACATTTAGGTGCATTCAATACCCCTGTAATGATAGTAATTTAAATGTTTTACAGATTAAGAAACAAATTGCGGTGTTGTGAATAGTCATCATATAGCAATTTTGGGAGTCACCCTCTCAGTTTCACTAAATCACGCGTGTATTGCAGATTTAATGTATTGGTTAATGTTTTGCATCATAATGGTCCAGCTTAACCAAACCAATACAATGTTTGACATTTTAATATATTTGTTTTGTTATTTTTAATTTTATGAGTTCCAAGTACAGAGGAACTTTTCTTCATTCTTGTAATCTTCTTTCTTAAATGTGTCCAGCCAGCCTGTAGGTCCTTAAAGCACCACATTTGGCAGGATGGTCTGAAATCCCTTCACTTCATATGTGCGCACACACACTGATCAGATTATGGCGGGTACTAAAATAAGCACATGTACCTTTTTTTGAGCATATCTCAGCAACCACACAGGCTAAAAGCAAAGCTTTTTTACCTCTACAATTTCATGAATAACTTTATTCCAGCACTTTAAGCTTTGGTCCACATATCATTCAGATCACGTGAATAGAAAAGGTTATCAAAAAAACTGAATTCATTGAATGGTTTAAAAGATGCAGCTTTATAAGTGTTTTGAGCCATGGCTACAAAATGTATCGGTTTATATCCTTTAAACGGTGTGACTATTTAAAATTCTTTTGAACTATTTTTTGTCATTAGTCTCTGTAGATTTCACATACAACATTTTATAAGAATCAGCAAAGAGGATTAGGAAGAGACTGAAAATTAGTCTTTTGGCAACTCTTTGCACTAATATTGTCCACTTGAGGGAATCACTGGATGAAAGGGGAAAACATCCATTGCATTCATCAGGTTTTCTCATGCACCAGCCCCTAACTCAGAAATGCATGGCTTAAGGGAAATCCAGAGTTTGCCAGGATTCATGATCATGTGCATTCAACTCACAAAAATGATATTTCTGACATCACTTTAATGCAACATACTGTATACTGTAGTTCATGTGAAGCGAAAGCTCAGTGGAATCTTTCTGGACAGCCGCAGCACAGCTCTGAGGATTCTAATCTGCACAGGGAAACCCTATTAGATTTAGAATCCTACATTTCAACTTCTCAACAATCTCAACTTCTAAATACAAAAAAATTAAGAAAACTTAAGCACAATTTTTTTTAAATTTTAAATAAACAAACAAACAATAGAACCAACACAGACATTTAATAGTTTCCAATACAGTATATACCATTAAAAGAATAACAATCATCTTTTATCATTTAATCAGCATTTCAAGAGTTCACACTTAGCTGATGATTGATAATAAAGCGTGTTTGGCATGCTGTCCCGGGAGAGAGCCCTGAGCTCAGAATATCCTTGAGCCCGGGGCTTCCTCCCGTTTGTAGGGCGACAGGAGAGTCTGAGCTCAGGTGGTCTCGAGAACTCCCCTGCTGTGAACTACTGGATATGTATCTGGCTAAGAGTTGCCTTAGAATGCTATTTGGTTAGTCAATTTTCTTATGGTGCCTGTTTTTGAACGGTGGGAGGAAACCGGAGAACCCGGGGAAAACCCACGCGAACACAGGGAGAACATGCAAACTCCACACAGAAACGCCGACCGGCCCGGAGGGAAACGGACCAGCGACGTTCTTGCTGTGAGGCAACAGTGCTACCCACTGGCCACCGTGCCGCCCTATCGGAGAAGGGGAGGAGTAGGGGTGGAAGGGGGGATTCTTCAAACGAAGATGACTGGATCAAAGTGTTCTATGTTCATCTAATTGGCGCAATATGTGGAGTTAATCGATACCAGCTGTGTTCAATCAGAAGCACGTGATCCTCTCGAAATTAGTTTGTAAACAAACCCCACTTCAAGAGTTCACACTTAGCTGATGATTGATAATAAAGCGTGTTTGGCATGCTGTCCCGGGAGAGAGCCCTGAGCTCAGAATATCCTTGAGCCCGGGGCTTCCTCCCGTTTGTAGGGCGACAGGAGAGTCTGAGCTCAGGTGGTCTCGAGAACTCCCCAAAAGGCTTTTTAGCTCGGGACAGCAGCCGCGTATTGAAGAAACCCCCCAATAAGCTAAGGATCAGTGCTATATCCGGCTGCTGGATATAACTGAAGGTGGAGAAGGGAGAGAGGCTCCTGAAGGACAGAATTTGGAAGCGGGCTCTTAGGAGAGCCTGAGATTTGGCGTGGGAGGCTATGGTTGACTCCGGGGGAGTCGGATGCAAGGGATGCTCTTTCGGGGGTCGGAGCGGGGGTGGGCGGGCTCCTGCGGGGGTCATAGTATGGTTATTGGGAGATGAGGACTCCAGCAGGAGAGGGGGTGAAGTGGGCCGGGGGGGGGGCATGACTCTGATGGAGTCGAACTCGGGAAGACTCCGTGGGAGTCCGAGTTGAGGAGTGATGGCCTATGCGAAAAATAGAGAAGAGTAGCGGAGAAACTCAACGCTAGAAGGAAGGAAAGAAAGTAGCGGAGTAACTCGACGCTGAAGAAAGAAAAGTAGCGGAGTAACTCGACGCTAGAAGGGGGTTGGGAATTTAGAGGTGGGAAAGGTAGAGGAGTTGGAAGAGTGGGGGGGGGGGGGGGGGAGGAAAGAGCAGAAGCATTTGATGCTGGAAGGAAGGGAAGAAGGTGCGGAGAAACTCGACGCTAGGAAGGAGAGAATAGGAGATGCGGAGAAACTCGACGCTGGAAAGTAAAGAAGATATATGTATTGGCCGGGGTGGGGGGGGGTAATGTTTGACTCCGGGGGAGTCAGTGCTCTGTGGGCGACTCCGTGGGAGTTAGAGCTGTAATGTTTGGTCTCCTGCAGGAGTCTGGGAAGGGGAGGGGGCGTTGGAGACTCCTGTAGGAGGTGGACTGGGGCAGGACTCCGGGGGAGTCTGAGCTCGGGAAGACTCCGGGGGAGTCAGAGCTTGAGGAGTGAGGGCTTATGCGAAGGAAGAAAAGAGTAGCGGAATACTCTACGCTAGAAGAAGATTGAGTAGCGGAGCAACTCGACGCTGGAAGGGGGTAAGGGTTGGAGAGGGGGGGGGGAGCTGGAGAATGGGGGGGGGATTGAGGAAAGAGCGGAAGTAATCTACGCTTGAAGGAAGGGAAAGAGATGCGGAGAAACTCAACGCTAGGAAGCAGGAAAGGAGATGCGGAGAAACTCAACGCGGAAGGAGCAAAGATAAGTAAGTTTTTTAATGGCTTGGGGGGGGCCAGTGATTGATTCCTGTGAGAGTCAGGCTCGGGGGCACTCCGGGGGAGTAGAAGCGGGGGTGGGTTGGGGGCCTGCAAGAGCTGGGAAAGGAAGGGGCGGTGGAGGCTCTTGCTGGAAGCGTGATGAGTGAGGGGGTGGCCGGGGATTGGGCTTGGCGTGACTCCGTGGGAGTCGAAGCTCTTGGGCCTCCGTGGGAGATAGAGCTGTGGATGAGTATGAGAGAAGTGATGGGGAGCAGAGTATAGCTCGTGCTAAGAAAAGAATAGAGAGGGAGTAATTAGAGCTGAATTAAAAATTTTAATAATAGAAAGCGGGGGGGGGGGGGGGGGGGGGAGAGAAAAGTAGCGGAGGAACTCAACGCTGGAAGGAAGAAAATTAGCGGAGTAACTCGACGCTAGAAAAAGAAAACAGCGGAGAAACTCGACGCTGAAGAATTAAGAAATAATAGGGGAGAACAGCATTGTTAGAAGAAAAAGAGGGTTTAGCGGAGTAACTCGACGCTAGAAATTATAGAACAGTAGCGGAGAAACTCAACGCTAGAAAGAGGGGGAGGAAGAGGAAATGGCAGAGTCGTGCTCGTGCCCTTGTACTCCAGATGATGGATGTCGTCTGGTGAGAGACATCTGGGCTTCCTTGAGGTGATGTCTGCTGAGTCGGATGTATGTTTTGAATGCATCTGAAGACCAGCGGCCGAGGGTCTGAATTTGGTTTTGTGAGAGCCCGTTGTGGGCAGCTGTAGTGGCGGCTCCGATTCTAAAGGAGTGGCTAGAGAATGATTCAGGTGAAAAGCCAGATAGGCGTAATGTTTCTTTCAGATGTTTTTGGAACCAAAAACGGGTTACTGGACGATTAGCGTCGTCAGTGAAAAGGGGGGAGGAAGGATTGGAATCTTGGGATTTCCTCAGCTGTAAGAATGCTAGGAGGGTTTGGAATGGCTGTGTGGGAGAGGGGAGGTCGAAAATGTAAATAAAATGGCCGTTGCGAATTTGATCTGTTTACTCTGCTTTAATGAGGAAAGAAATGGTTTCTTTATCCTGCAGAATCAGATCGGATATGGTGGGGTGAATGAAGGGGTTGAATTTGCATGTGGTAGTGAGTTCTGAGCATCTAAGGAAGCCATAAAAGGCTAGGGTGAACATGGCGTCTAGGGTGCGAGCTGTGTGGATGGACTTATAGCCAAAAAACTGAATGCCGCTCAAGTAGCTTCTAATTGAACTGGCTTGTATGTTTTTTGAGGTGTGTAGATGAGCATTGGATGAGGTGATGGAGAGAAGGGAAAAAATCTGGGAAAGGTATTTCAAACAGAAAGTGAAAGTGTTATAAGGTGTTCCATGCTGTGAGGTAAGATTGTAGAGTCCTCGGAGCCACTGCCTGGAGGATGAGAGACATAGAGGTTTCCCGGAGGTGGTATAGAGGGTGGTTTATGGCAATGTCATCTCTGAATAGGGAGGAACAGGTGTTGGATGAGGGTCCGCCTCTGGCGCCAATAGCCGGAATTTCTGGAAAGAAAGCGAGACAGAGTCAGCAATTTGATTTTTTGCAACCTGGTACGTGTTCAGCAGAAATTAGAAATTGTTTAGTGGCTGCAATCTAGACGAGGCGTCTTAAAAGGGGCATTAGTGACTGTGAGTGCGAACGCCCTTTATTAATACATTGTACTGTAGCCTCGTTATCTCAGTGGATGAGAATGCTGGATGCGGACCACTCTTCGCCCCACAGGATGGCCGCTGCTACGACGGGATATAATTCGAAGAGTGCGGAGGATTGTTCGTTTAATGGAATTTCTAACATTTGGGGGGGCCAGGGTGCCGCGAACCAACGACCCTGGTAAAATCCCCCGAAACCGACTGAAGGGGCGGCTTCAGTGAATAATTTAATATCTACCGGCGATGCTATAAGATCGCTGTAGAAAAAGGAACAGCCGTTCCATTGCTTAAGGAAAGAAATCCATAAGCTGATTTCTTCGCGACTGGGATTAGAGAGAAAGATTATATCTTCTAACCCGGGGGCTGTGGTGGAGAGTTAGAGCAGGTGCGAAATAAACGGACGGCCCTGAGGGATAATGCGCATGGCGAAATTTAAGTGGCCGAGAATGGAAAGGAGTTCGCGTTTTGTACATGAATGGTTTTCGAGAAAGATTTGACAAAGATAAGTAATGCGGTTGATTTTCTCTTTCTCTGCTAGAGGAATTCCTAAGTCAGCGAAAACTTTTTGGGTGATCGCTAAATGTTTGTTTGGAGGTGACGACGGAGGAGAACTATGAGGAAGTCGTCTAACAGATGTATAAGGTAAGGAATCCCATAATGGATGGATAGTATCCAACATATGCTTCTGAGAGCATGTCAAAAATTTTTGGGGCTACTTTTGCAGCCGAAAGTTTAACGGACTGCGAAGTAGAATTTGGAGCGCCAGCGAATGCCAAAAAGGTGCCAGAATCTGGGTGGATTGGCGTGGCGGTTTTGATAAGAGAAATAGCTTGGTCTATATCATGGTAGTTGAGCGAATATTCGTCTATTGGAATGGTGCTATTGATGCTGGGAAAAGTGGAATTATGAGGCGCAGACAGGTCGATTATGAGGCGATTTTTTTTTTTTTTTTTTTTTTTTTTAGAAAATTTTCTGGTCGCAACACCTATTGGACTAATGCAGTATGAATTAAAAGGCGGGGCTGTAAAAGGCCCGTTCATGAAGTCGTTATCAGTTTCTTTTTTGATTAGCTGATCGACTGTTTCGGGTTCGTCTTTTGCAGATTGTAGATTAGGGCAGCATAGGTTGTATGCGGGAGAGGCTGAGACACCTGGGTGGAATCCGTGAGTTAGACCTGAAATGGGAAAATCAGAGAAGTTATAATCAGGGTGATTATTTAACTCAGGTAATTGGTTGGATGAGGATCCGTTTCTAAGCTGTTTGTCGAGATGTCTGGAATGAGAGAAACAAGAGAGAATGAGACATGACATTTACAACATGGTACATGCATGGCGGAACATAATAAATTGTTTAAGCTGATATCCATGCGCGGGGTCTTAATAAGGGCATGGGCGACTGTAAATGGCATTGCATTTTGTTAATGCATAGTATGAAAGCTTCCTTGACGCAATGTACAAGGATAGTAGAGGTGGGCATTCGTCCCCCCACAGGATAACAGATAGATGGAGAGCTGAGGATGTGGGGCGTGGCTTGTCTGGTGGTCATGGAAATACCTCTTGAAGACTGAGTAGGTGTAGTGATAGTGGATGGAGTTTAAACCCCTTACTGATAAGAATTTTATGTAAATGTATCTAACGCTTAGTCAATGGATAAAACATTAGAAATATAAGAAATATTTTCTTCCCATCCATATCGAAGCGGGAAGTTTATTACTTTGCCGTTTTCACATCTAACTGACTTGCCTATATGAACTTGCATATGGCCCTTGTGTGTGGACATATGAGTCACAGTGGCATGTTACAATTAGACTTCTGTGCTTAAAGCGTTTAATGTTTTCACTAGCTGGGTAATACTCTTTTCAGAAGAAAAATGCTGTCGGATGGGGCAGAGTATTAATTTATATTTATTTGTTTGTTTATTAATTAAATTTATTTATTCGTTTATAAATATCAACTGCCAACTTCAAACCCTGAACTTAAAAGTGATGTCATCACTTAGTATAAACTGTGTGAGAGGAATTTTAAACCATGAATGACTTTGAAAACTTAATGTGATTAAAACTCACCATTGTATCTAGCCTAGTTCATTCACAATTCAGAGTCCATTCTTAATCTCTCAAGAGAGAGGGCGGGACCATTGGATGGTGATGCTTCGCTTTCAGCTATTGGCTCAAAGAAGTGTCAATCAAACAGCGGCGGCCATTTTGACTGTTTGTTATGACTGGAGGCGCTACTGGACGCACTTCAGCGAGTAGTATGGATGATAACGATGCATTTAGTGGATGTTTATCGACGTAAGAATAAGCTGTGGACTAAAGTTGTGGATTGAAATGCCTGGACTTTTGCAGTCGAATTACTTCATGTTTTTAGGATGATATGGATCTGTGGACAGGCAGGATGTTTTAAGGTGAGTTCTTTGTATAACTTAACCCATTAGCGCTGGTCTCGTCTTATGAATCCACTGGCTTGCATGGTTTGGGATCTATAGAGCTGTGCATCGATGGAATTGCTCTTCAGTGTTTGGACTCTCAGTAGTGATTATAAACCCACACTGACCTGAGCTAACTGAATTGAACAGTCTCTGAAAATTGAACTGACTCTGATTCAATTCACTATATTCTTTCACGTGAAGCTGTTTTGGCACAATCTACGTTGTATAGGTGCTATAAAAATAAAGATGAATTGAATTGAAAATGTTTAGTCTGTGTTTGCGAGTGGTTGTTTTAAGGCGAGGCTTCCCTTTGGAGCGTGCTATGTAGGCTACGTTACCACTGATGTACCGCTGGCAGAGAGCGGTGAGGGTTCAGTTTCCTTGCACTGGCTTTGATCGCTGGCTTGAATGTTTTTAGGCTGTGATGTTGTTGTTGTTGTTGTTGTTGTTGTTGTTGTTGTTGTTGTTGTTGTTGTTGTTGTTGTTGTTGTTGTTGTTGTTGTTGAAGATGCAGTAGCAAGTAGCGCCGAGCAGTGTGTTCTTCAAACGAAGATGACTGGATCAAAGTGTTCCGGTAATTTATAGTGGTCTATGTTCATCTGATTGGCGCAATATGTGGAGTTAATCGATACCAGCTGTGTTCAATCATAAGCACGTGATCCTCTCGAAATTAGTTTGTAAACAAACCCCACATTGTAATGTTTTCCAGTGCATTTTAAGACACATTCCATTACTGGTCATCAATAGAAGATGGAATAATTACCAGTTTAGATTTCTACATGATAACACAGTTTTTATTCCACTCCTAGACCTGGACTGGAAGCCACTGTCCCTAGAGAACAGGGGTTATTAATAAAAATAAGATCACTGCAATATGTATGAACAAAAGCAATCCATTAGTGGCGCTACTTCACAGTAGTCTGCTTATATCTGGCTTGCAAACACTTTCCAGATCCATAATGCTGATTCTTCCAAAATTTCTCATACTGATTCTTTTTCCAGGGTGTTTTTTTTCTGCCTCGTTCCTGCCAGAGTTGGATTTAAAACACCTTTTTCAGACCTATAAAGCAGTCAACGGCCTGGCCTGTTACATAGACACTGCTCACTCGTTTTATAGGCTCAGCATTTTACAATACACTCAAAGCAAAATATTTCAAGATGAACAAGGTGGACTGTTGGTAAAAACAAAACTTAATAAGAACTTCCATCTCTTCTACTATTAAATGCTAAACCTTTTTCCTTTATGATTCATATTAACACTCTTGAAAATGTAAATTGGTGCTTTTATACATTTATAGCTTTTAACACATCACAATATTTTCACAGAAACATCCTCTGTGTGAATTTATGCATTTCATAAATGTATTTGCCCATGTCAGGCTTGCTCATTACAGCTCCTGATATAAATGAAACATTTCATAATTTGACACTGAATGCATGTTAGTGTATGCTGTATGTATCTAAAATTATCTGTATGATTGATAATAATGTATGATTGTAATTTTCAATAACACATCTAAAAACTGAATCTAGTACTCATTTTTGAAACATAATGCATATATTAATGTGTTTACCTCATGTTGAAGCAGGAAATAAAAAAAGGTAAGTTTTATGTTATCTTTTGAAACATTTATAATGTAAAACTATTTGCAAAAATATTTTTTTAATTAACAAAGAATAAGGAAAAGAAGTGTATCACATTTAAAACAACAATATTCAGGAGCACAACTTTTTTTGACATTGTTACTTGGGAGAAATGTTTTATGAGCAGCAATATAACATTTCCGAATGATTTTTAAAGGGCAATGTGACATTGAGGACTGAAGTAAAGACTGCTGAAACATTCAGTTTTGACAAAGCAGGAATAAACTACATTTAAGAAAATATATTTCCATTTAAATTTAAGCATATTTAGTTGTTTTATAATATTTCTAATAATATATCTAATAAAGTTTCACAATGTTGCTGTCTTCTGAAGAGAAATGAGTGAATGAATTTTACTGTTTTTAAATACAAAGCTCTGTCCGATGGTGAGAGCTGATTGGTCTTTAACTTACTCTGCTAGCAATCACATCATCATCTACAAGGCACAGCTGATTGGTTCCTGGTAAATAATCAGCCAATGGGTTTGTTGCTTAACATTTAAATTCTTGGCCTTTGTTTGGTGTAGTAGTTTAGTGTGCATTTAGAAAACTTCCACCTTATAAAGTGTCACCTGTACAGATTTTCTACAGGTAATTTAATGTATTTTATTTGCAGCAGAATGTCTTTTACTGTGTGTGTGTGCAACAACAATACTCAGCAGCAACTTATATTTTTGTCAAAAAACAAATACATTAGTATCACAGATTTCCTTTACCATGTCAGTTTCTGATTTGGCATGAAAGAACTTGAGTGTAGTAGAACATACCTTTGTCAAGATTATGACCACATTCAGTTCCCATCAAGTTATTCAGTTTTCACCAGAGCATTCATTTTAAAGTGATAAAAAAATCAGAGCCACATTCACTTTGCCTAAAATCCTGGTTTGGCAGAAACTTATTTGGCTAGCCAGCTAAACTGGCCTTATAGTATAGACCTCAGAATTGTGAAATTAGCCAATGTCATTTTCTTTTTTTTTCCTTTTTTTCTTGCACACATGTCCCTTGGAATGTTTTTAAATAATGTGTAGTGCTTGTTTCCATCTATCACAAGAGAGATACTGTTGTTAATGAGACTGTCCAACATAACCATGAATGTGACAGTGCATAACCTTAATTACTGTTCACTGCTTTAAATAATTAATTAAGAAATTTTGTTATCAAACCTATAGCAGTGCTGACAATTTGTTTTCTGAGGTGGTTGTTGCATTTGTTTATTTTATCGCCATAGTCTGTAATGGACCAGTATAACCAATGTTTTAAGACTGTTGTACAGACAATTATCATTTGTTGATTTGTTGGCAGTTTTTTTTCTTTAGCCCAAATCTCTTAATTTGTATTAAAAGGGATCATTAACCCCAATCATTAATGGAATCATTAAAATAGCATAGCACTACCAATGTTGCCATATTAAACAGGAATATGTACTCTCTTAAGTGCCTAAATCGCTATGTTATGAACGAGCAACAGGGCCAAAAAATTGTGCATGATGATTGCCTCAAAAGGGCCAGTGAGGTCACTCTCCCTCAGGCACTAGAAATTTACAGAATACATGTATTTCCTATTTATTTTGACTGATGTAAACCCTTCGACATTATACATTAATCGACCCCTCATTTTGTTACGTAAGACTTCAATGTATTGTTAGGAGCCACTGGTATGTTTTGGTTTTGGCTCAAAATGATGATCTGATTATGAAAATAATTTTGAGTGAATCATCCCTTTTAAACCTCAAATACTACTAAAAATAGCTAAATCATATTTGGCTTGTTTTGGGTAATACTTAGAATGCACCATTTAAGTAAATCAACACAGATTATGGGATTCTAAGACTTAAATATTAAATGTCACTTAAAGGCACAATCATGGTTGGCCAGATTAGATAATGAAGAAACTTTTCCATTTCTGGGTCTCCCCTACTTGAACAGTTGTTATTGGAGTTCCTCTGTCACCCTAGTTCCACATTATTGTTCATGTTGTTTTGCAACACTGAAATGCTAAAAGCACAGTGCTCAGCATAATTGAGTACACCCCATTTTGAAGATGAATATTTTTCTCCATTTCTCAGTAAATATGGGCAATGTATTTTGGTGCATTAAAACAAAACAGATTTATTTAATAGATATATGTATTAAAATAATATTTTGGTCATCAAACAAATTGAAAATAATACAATTAAATTCCAGCAAAATATTGCAAAAAAATGACAACCTACAAAATTTAAACAATTTTTCAAATTCTTTTGCTTTTTCTAGATTTTTCCTTTTTTTAAATTTGTATTTAATATTTTTCTATAACATATAAATTTGGGTGTATTAGTTTTTGGACTGTTATTGTAAGTTATTTTGTTAGATAAGCTCCAGATTTGGCTTCAGTACTGACTAATC